>RXID01014580.1:0-177716 GCA_005019695.1 Trichopus zeylanicus subsp. travancoricus
ATTTGGATTCTCCAGTAGCCGCCATACAAGAGCCCGAAGAAGCAGAGAAGAATCCCCAACACACCCATTGTGTACCTTACAGCATCGTTGTCGTCGATGCTGAGTGCCGTCGCGTTGAACACCAAGAACGGACCGATGCACAGCAAGATGAAGGTGAACATGTGAACGTACATGTTGCCGAAGCCGAGCCGCTCCACGTTCCACCCGAAGACGCAGAAGGTGCAGAAAAAGGAAAGGCAGGCGACCGTCACGTCGTCCCAGCAGTCGTAGAGCCCGCCGATCCACTCCGGGCTCGTGACGACGACTCTCCGGTTGTGGCGTGATAGTCCGCTGTCTTCCGGCAGGGGAGCCGTCCGGTGGGATTCCTCGTTGGTCTCGGTCTCGTACCGTCTGCCTAGAGGACTTTTAACTGTGTAAACGCCGGCAACGATTGGGGCCACTGTGCCGACGGCGGTGCCGAGGTCCAGAGCCCAGTCCGGCCGTGTTGTCCGGGAGTAGCCCCAGAAGAGGCCGCAGAGGAGGTACTGGGATGCACAGGTGATTTGGAGGAGGAGTTGGACGACGAGCAGGTGGGTTCTTTCGTTGGGCCGGGCAGCGCCGTCCTTGCAGTAGAACTTCCTCAGCTCCGGCCGGTCCTCCGGTCGCCACCTGTTGGCAAGAACCAGGTGATGCAATAGTCTTGGATGTTGGTACAGACACATGATCATGAAGAGCGCGTTGACGATTTGGTTGAGGACTTCTTCCCACTTCTTCCTCCGGGTGCTGCTCGGAATGGCACCGTTGAGGAATCCGAGCATTACCAGAGCAAGCACCAATAGTCCGGCGATGACGGCGACCAACCATATGAAGAAAGCCACGTTCGCCGGGTCTTTGATCCAGTTCTGGAAGGACCTCATCATGGCTGTCCAGTTTATCTTCCTCACAAAAGTCACACGGAAACGGCGTCGCCGCCGGGTGTTGGCGGCATCTTCGGCTGCTGTTGGTGATTGATCTTCGTTCCTAACGTTCGCGTTGCGGCGGAGGAACGAGAAAGGAGAGAATCTGCCGACGAAACCGGATTTGAGGAACCAGTCTTTGGAGGGATGAGCTCTGAGGAAGTCTAGAAATCTTTTCTCATGGTGGCTTTGATTCAGAAGCCCATTCTCTACTGTAGGGATGTATATGGGAATGAAGTCTCTGAGCTTCTTGCTCGTGCCTGTTGTGCTTGAATCCATTTCTGGTTCTTCCTGGATTTCATTTCTGTATGATCCGTTGCCATTTACTTCCATTTTTCTGTGTTTTTTTATCTGAAATCCAAAAGCAGAGCTCCAATTTGTACCTCCAGTTTTATTTGGATGCCTTTTTACCTGAAATCCAAGAATTTAAACATCAGATTTGTTGCTTCTAGGATTGAATCCAATGGAACAGATTAGATTACTGATCTATGCACAGTTTTTTTGGGGAAAAATGGAACAAATTATTTGACATAAACAAGAACTTCACATCCTCGTTTGCATCATCCATTCCCTACAAAGTCGACTACATATCTTCTTTTGAGATGATTATGAATAGCTTGGTAAGTGATAGAGTTGGCTTAACAATAGACATGAATCAGACCAGCTCTAAGTCATAGTTAACAAATGAGTATTTTTGTTTCACTTAAAAATGAGAGTTATTGGAAGTTTGGAATGATCATTGCATCTCTCAATTTTCTCGATCTGTCACAAAAAACCAAAGAAAATATTATAATATATCACATATTCCTATATATGAGTTTGTTTTTTTTTTTTTTGCACCATCATATTCTTCTTGAGAAGTAGAAAAACGTTGATTAATTAAGTTAATATATTTTATTAAATGAGTCTTGTTCTGTCAATAAGAGAGAGAAGCATAATCAAACACAACAGTAAAAAAAATAAGTTGTGTGAAAATTGTTACTTCTTCTAATTCTAATCCTAAAAACCCTACATTGAACTTTGTCTTGTCGACAAAATCTCAGCAAAGAAGTAGGAAGCTTTGAACCAAAAAAACCAAAAAAAAAAAACTAAAATTTTCAAAAAGCAAAGAAGAAAAAGAAGCAAATACCTTGGAATATGGGAGGAGATATCATAAAAAATGCTTGAACTAGAGAGCCCTCCAACTGTGGAGGCCAATTCTCATGTAGAAGAAGGCAGAGAGAACCCTTCTTTTATACTAATTAAGCTTGAGAAGCAGCCAAAACAAGATGACAGTGTCTTTGTTTCTGGATCTTCCAGTCTTTCAGTCAATAGGGCCGCATGCTTTCTAATTCTCGTGATGGAAGCGCACGCCATGGAACGTCGAGCTTGTGAGACGGGAGGGATGATTTCGACTGGTCGTGCAATTGTCTCATACTCCCATTAATAGGATCAACTCGATTAACACATGATACGGGTGGAAATGGATTCTCAAGCAATTTATTCGACGTCGACCTTGACTCGGATCAAACCCAATTTTGTTGGAATTGATTTTCTTTTCCAAAATTTATTTAGACTATCACAATCAAGGTACAAATAAATGTATCTAATTCATCATCGTTTAGGGCTGCTTTTTGCACACGTATGACATTAAGCCAATTGGTCTTTGGGGGTTCATTCAAATTCGCCCATAGCCAGTTGGTCTTTGGGGTTCATTGAAATTCGTCAGTACGTGGCTTTGGCGTTGCAAGACTTTGATTTCTGGAAGTGGAAGCACAGCAAAACTTGTCCAGTTTGAAAAAATTGACAATGAGTTGGGAAGATGCACACGTTGACATGCTCTACTCTCTAGATTTTCCCTTTTTTCCCAAGAGAATCATGCTTGTCAATTGTCATGCGCAGTTCACAGAAATTAAAGAAGACAACTTTTATCTTGAAAAGGAAGAAAAGCGTCCATACAATTTGGAGAAATTTGCAGTTGATACAGATCCAGTACCAAATTTCTAAAAGAAGGGTAAAGCCAAACCAGTTTAGCCTTCCTTCAGCTGAGAGGAAAGACAAGACTTGCTTATTGAAACTTCCCTCATCTGTTCTTTGAGTTCACTCCGACATATAACTACTTGGATCTCTGTAAGGACAAGTCGAGAAGAGCCCGGAAAAATTGCTGTGGGTACATCGGCGGATCTTCTGCGAGAGCCTGAGATTATAATGAACAGCTATAGTGTTAACATCTATTGCCACCAAAATGCTTGTGAAATAGTTATGACCATTCCATTACCTGATGAATCAAAACAGTGGAAGGAGTCATCCCTGGTACAGTGTTAACTTCTATCAACAACACCTGCAAATGTGAGAATCGCAAGCCCGATGTGGCAGATTTTCAAAAGGCTATATATCCTGATGTGGCAAATATAACCTGATGTAGCAGAATTTAGATATTGGAAGTATTGGATGTGCAGGAGGAAAACATGTTTGAAATCACATAGAATTACTATATAAAAAGGAAAATGCAAACCACGTCAATGGAAGCTATATCATACCAAAGAGGCTAATCCATGGATATGATTTTCAGAAAAAAGAATGAATGGCAATTCAATTTTGTATCTAGTGAAAAATTGATACACAGTCATCTGGGGTTTTCTCTGACATTTTCTTTTTCTTCTCTGGTTTTTGCATATGGTCTATAAAAGCTTATTTATGGAATTTAAAGTAAGAAAGAGAATAATACCTCCCCAGAGTGCACATTGACAAATGCATCAACACGTGAAAAACCTTCCAAACCCAAAGTATTTGCTATAACTTCAATCAGCTCTTTGCATCTTTGCAAGGCGTCTTCACTGGAAGAAAATAAGACAAACAATGAGTTCTTCTTGCTGAAGAATTTGGTTCACTCTTCACCCTAACAAATGTACCATAGGAATCTCAAACCACAATCCAATATTACAAATCACTCAAGCAGCTATATCCTTGTCCCAAAAGGAATGCCCAGTGTGCTTAAAGTTAGATGATCATCAGAAAAATAGATGGCCCGAGTTATGACAGATGATTAAGTTAAACTAAGCAATTGAGAATGCAACTTGATCTGATTGCAGTTCAAGGGAACATCACAATTAGGACATCTCAAATACCAACCTAATAATTGATGTTGGAGGAGGAGTCAAGTTGATGCCAGTCCCACCTGCAAAATGAGAAAAGTCTCTTTATCAGACGTGCTTTGACATAACATCACAAATGATCTCTAAGACAGCACATGGTACATTGTTAAAAGAACAGACACGAGAGCAGCTGTAACTCCCATCTCCTCTCTCTCTCTCTCTCTCTCTCTCTCTCTCTCTAACTAGGAGAAATTTATATTGAGAAAGTAATGGACCTTAAGTCGGTCACCTTTTATGTTGTCACAGATCTAATTCAGTCAGAGTTATCAAGTCATGCCTCCAGGCTGACCAATTCGATTTAATAAAGTTTTTACCAAACAATAAATAAATTGCTCACATGAGATGGCTATTTCCTTCTACAATTAGAACTATAACGAAAGGAATCTTCCCTAATAAAGAATGGAGTCCCTTTATCATAGGGAAAGGTAAACCAAGTATGATCTCTCCCATACAAGATCTGAAAACAGCAAAAAAAGAAGCATTTGATTCAGAAACTAGAGCTGCAATTGTTGGGTGCCAGCAACTTGAAAAGTAAATGATATTTCATTCAACATGCTATACTATAACTTTCAAGCATAAGTATTCTCAACTAACTCAAGAGTAAAATGACATGTTATGCAGCAAATCAGTGTTGCATAGGTTAGTGCGACAATACATCGTGAGAGGTATACCTTGGAATTTTTCCTCAAGTGATAAAATGTCACCAGTTTCTTTTACAGTAATACTAGGACTCAAAGAGTGCATTGCTCCATGTTTGCCCATGACACCAACTGTCACTTCAACCCATTCACTGCATCCCTCCCACATTAGACAACGGGCATTGCCATTCATTGATTTTGATGAAACAATAATCTCATCAGTCTCAATGAAAGGCTCAAAGATTAAAGATTCTGGTGGGGGATTTGGCATCTCAATCACTCCATGTGCCTGGTAAGTGAAATAAATGAAACTCAGAGAAAGACAATGTTCTTTAGATTGGAAGACTAAAACACGAATATCATAAGAGAGACTGCCTCCTTCATACAACCAACACTTAACAGTTCACCAAAATGTAAAATTGTTAATTTTTACAAATTTTAAAATACTGGCACAACTATGTATCACCGTATGCATTCCTTGTCTTCAGTAGATACTATGCAAGACTGCATGTTTACTTCATTGTCAACCTGGTTATCTAGGAAGGAAGTCAATATATTCCTAACTACCAATTGTTTCAATATTTTGGCATTTAAACTTTGAATTATGCACCTTTGATAAAGTATTAGCAGGAAGCTGAGGAAGAAGATCACGTAGTGCGTTAGTGTAGACCTTTAAATCTTCCCCTGAGCTGCAATAAGAGAACAGCTATTACACCATTTCTCTCAACACATCAGCATTTGAAGTGGAAAGACTAGTGTTCATATAACAAAATAGAAAAGCTAATTCTCCAACATTCCATGAAGTAGAGCATTTTAGTTTTCCACTTAAGCAGGCAAAACTTGATAAAAGTAAATGAAATTCCCCTGATATTTTCCTTTCAAAAAGTGAAAAATCATCTGGAACTATCTCTCTGTGTATTTGTCGGTAGCCATCTGATTTTTATCTATATGCCTGAAATTTTAATTGGCTATCAAGAACAGTTCTACCATCATGATCGTGCATTTTAGATATAGCATCAGACCAGGAGGTTTGTGTCCTTATAAAGGCTTATCATCTAATTCTGATGCTCAAGGTTCCTGTCATCATGCTATTGGAGACCCAAAGAACTGCTTTTCCTTTTCTATGCGGAAAAAGCTTTCTTCCCTTACTATTTCTAGCAGTTGGTTATCATCTAAACAAACCACAAAACAAGTACATCGTCAACAGCTGCTACCATGGCATGCACATACCGTAATCTGGCAACTCCAGTTGAGCATCCATCACGAGCTGGTTTCACACACAACGTTTCAGATTGAAGTTTTGAAATCAAATCATGCCAGGTATCATGTATAGATGAGCTCAATAGATCCTCTTTGCTCCATACATCCTTCGGTATGGTAAGCACTCCCAAACTTGTCAGCTGTGGAAGAGAACAATATTAGTCTTACTACCATTTTCAAACACTATCCAACATCACCAAATTGCTGCAAATGCATGAAGCTATATGATTAATCTAAATGAATCTGCCCAGTTTATCATTTTTTTGGAAATGACAGAACATCAACTATGTCTCTTCATCACCTTCTTCGTTTATCTGGTCCTCAGCTATCTCAGGTCATCTATCACGCTGATCAGTTAACATATTTTTGTGGATGGAATGATTGTATATTACTCTCATAGCTTCCATTAGTTAATAGGAACTTACAAATATAACGGTCGTCCACCACAAAAATGGAAGGGAACAAAAAAGCTTGCTCAAAGAAGGCTTCTTGTGCATCTGAAGGACTCCATTTGTTACAACACAACAAATGGTGAAATATTTTCATAGCATTCAAAATTTTAGTTAAAATATTTCCCTTTGACATGCGGTTTGCAGGAATCCAAACTCTATAGGCCATAACTAATTTTGTGATTAACTGATTAAACATCAACTCAGGCTACACAACATGTGCTGTAATCTAAGGTCATTCAGGATCCATTTTCTATGCAGGTATAATAATGTTCAGGGACTCGAAACCAGCACCATGTCAGAATATAGAATAATGGCATCCTGTATAACATGTCCATCAAAATAAACACAGTACTTATAGATGAAATCTTTGTTAGCATACATGGCTAAGCACTTCAGAAGTAGATACTTTATCCATGCAAGTCTGTGAAGCCATAGGTCCGGGACCTGCATCATGAAACAAAATGAAATATAGGCCGGCAGAAATACATAAATGTAGAAAACAGGAAGCTTCTGAAACCTTGACCTGTATAAGGAACTCCTGCAGCCTCTAACATAGACTGGAGCGTACCATCTTCACCAATACCACCATGCACTGTCAATAAAGTTATAACTGATGTGCATAAGCAAAGAGTACTACATAAAACATATTACATAGCAATCCAATTCATACATATGATTTTGTGACAAAAATAAAAAAACAGATCCCAACTCAACGAATTGACAAAACATCCCTCTTGACTAAACAATCCCTTTTAACAAGTAAATCCAAGATACCAATTAAATTAAGCATTGAGAAAATAAGGAGGTTACACCATAATTGGATAACCATCAGTTTCTACCTCAAACAGGCAAAGTCATAACTGGAGTACTGCCTTTAATTGTTGGCAACTTGAACAACTATGTCAGGTCTTTCATTGATAATCAAGAGAGAGAAAAGCAAGAGCATGGTTTGCTTGCATATTCTAATTAGGTTATCTATAAGTGGGAAAACTCAAGATATCAATATTGAATGTGAATGGTCCAGAAAGGATACCTGCAATGAATACTATTGCTTGAGATTCCTTAGCTTGTTTGATCCACTGCTCCAATGAAAATTTCATAGGTAGTTCATCAATTATGTCAAACCCTTTAAACCAACTATGTTTATTAAGAGCTTCTGCAAGTTCAGTCATCACAAAATCACACAATTGTGATGTCAAAGCAGCCCTAACTGGTTCCATTGCCTCAACACATGCATCAAAAACTTCCTCCGTAGTGTGACGAAGGACAAGAGAATACCTGTTAGCAGCAAAAATGAATTCTATTGGCACTGAACAAAGAAAATTGTAATAGCAAAGAATTTGTAATTAAGAAGAAAATTCTGAGATCATACAGTATAGTCAACATTCTAAGAACTGTAAAGTAACCAGATAACACTATCATTTGTTTCTTGACATGAAACGCACTTGTGAAAGGAAGGTTGCATGAATATGAAAAGTGAAAGCAGTATCAATGCTTGATACAAACAACATTCCTATTCCTTTTCCAGCAAAACATAATCACATCTTACTGAATATAGTGCAGAATAGAACTGCAAAGTAATAATAGCACTTACGGTAGGGACCAAACTACTCTAGAGTAGTCAGGGTTATCTTTATCCTTTTGGGAGGATGAATATCCATTTGCTGGTGCAAGCAGACATGGAAGTACATCAAGCTGAAGCAAGTATAATTACATCAAGTCAGTGCACAAAGAGATTAGGAAAGACAATAACTCAATATAACTCAAAAAGCATATCATGAGATGTGATTGAACATCTATAAGAATGTTGGAAACAGACATCATCAACAATGCAGAAGTCTAAAAGCAAGATATAGAAACCAGAAGCCACGTCCAAAGAATTTTAGTTTGGACGTTTTAACCAAGCCACCTGTCTTTTTCAGGAAAAACACCAATCTTTTAATGATTTCTATCTTTATCTTTTATTCACAGAAGACCACCTACAAAATTCCATTAATGTGCAAATGAAAAATGCAAATACGGTTTATAAGCTATCTATTTTCACCTTCAAAAAATTCTTAGGTTCTAGAATGTTCTCTGGAAGAAAAAGAAAATCGGTTTGCTCAGTAGTTATAGATCAGAAGAGGGAAGCTAAATGATCTCAAATTCATCCTTATTGAATGTTTTGAATAGAAAAGGAAGTCAAATCACTATAAACCACAGTGACAGAGACATGATTCCCCAAAGAGAAGTCTTGGGTTCAAATCCTTATGGTGCACGGATCAAAATTTAGATTTGGGCATGGGCCATGGGCTGAAGGTTCATTGTTCTACTAATCTAAAGGACATGCATAAGTAATACATAACTTTGGATGACATAATAAATGTCTCTATCTAGATGTGATTAACTGTTGGAGAACTGCACATTTTCTTGGATTCTTTTTTTTTTTTGGTGAGAAAAGGCACTATCTTGCAGATATCAGGGATCCAAAAGCCAGGTCAAAGCCTGGATTTCCTGAAATGAATACATTAGCCTGGTCAGACACTAAAAACATGGTAGCAAACAGAAATATGATTGAACACAAATAATTGGTTTTGATTACAAAAACAAGGTGGACTTACATCATCAAAGCCTTGCAAGTTAAGCCAGACATTTGTTCCGCTCATAAGAGATACTTGGCGTTCTGAAGTTTCTCCTCCAAAGATAACAAAGACCTTTTGAGCATGCTGAGTACTGTTAATTGGCTTAGCAAGCTGTGAAGATTCTAATCTTTTAGATAATGCAGTCCATGCACTATTGCAAGGTGCAAGAGAAGGGAATCGCATACAAGCGCGCTGGATGATGGTTCGGAGAATGTTTGAATGAGAGAATCCAACCTATACATAGCGCATGATTTTTACCAGTCAGTTGCATACATAGTTGCCATTTTTTCATAGTTTCCCATGACATAAATGTTCATATACCTTTGAGGCTTGCTGAAACAAAAAACTTGTTTGCTCCATCCCACTTATCTAACAGGCATCAATGGCAGCAATAAAAAAAAGAAGTAAGAACCAAAAGGGAATACAATAGCACCATCAACTCAACTTAAAATTCATCATCTTGCTCTCACCAAGTTGATGTCAGTAAAAACAATTGCACCAGAGTCAGTATTTCCAAACTTATCATCATTTTGAGGAGATGATAGCATGTTAATGGAGGAAGGCAAAAACCAACCATCAATTCGGGCAAAGTCACGCAAATTTAACCGCTTAAATAGTAATGATGCCCCTTGTCTTATATGTTCAATTACACTAGTGGGAAAGCGTGGTGGAGTGTGATAAGCCACCTGCATAGAAACCAAAAAGATACAGCAGTTCAGATAGTACATATCAGGATTCACAAAGCATAGTCTTATTCAATACAAGTTTGACAAGAAAAACTAGTAAAATACGTAAAACAGCATGGCCATGTTACTGAGTTAAGTTTAAAGGACTTTGCTAGAAAAATGGGATTTAGGAAACAAATGATACATCTCACCCTAGCATGAAGTAACATGTAAAAATGAACAAAGAATTCCCTCAAGTGATACTTGACATAATGAGTCCACGTTTATTCACATAACGAAATTTTCAAAGCAGATTCTCAGAAAGGAAACCCAAAGGCTCAAAGCTGGCAGCCTTGCACATAGTTATATAAATTAGAAAGAACCAGTCAGTTCTTGCCACTTCTTGCCAGATGGGGAGAAAGATCAATGGTTTAAGATACCTGCTGTGTTGGGAGATACTTCCTCCTGTAATTAAATATTGTATCCTCTTTAACTTCATTCTTGCCAGAAAAATGAAGCTCAACCTGTCATCAAAAGGCAAGAGGGTGACTAATCAATTAAAGATGACAAAGAAAATGCCATATTTATTCTTTGTTCAAGTTCTTAATGACAATAGCATGTCAAGACTAGTTTAATGTCTAAAAAATTCATAGAGCTAATATAGCAAAATCATATTCCAGTTATCATAAGATAAGAAGCTCTTAATAATCAATGATAAGACATTCTAATTACTGAAATTGTGTGCATGTACCAAAGTCACAAGTTTAAATCAGGAGAACAGGAAGAAGAGGAAGAAGCAAACAATAGGGTTAAAGAGCTGAGAAGGGATGGGTTGATTTTGATAATGAGTTATAAGGCAGCTAGAAATCCAATTGAATTAAGGATTGCTTAAGCTTGTTGCTATATGTTATATCCATTTCAAATTAGACAGAAGTCTAGAAATGGTCCTCTGTCCTTGCTTTGACTTGACCACCAATTCTAGCACCAATTCTAGCACTTATCCTCTCTTTTAGAGAATATAGAAGAAGTCCTCTATATTCTAAGTTGGTTTGCACTTGTAACATAGAAAATTTCAAAGGAATATGCCAAAGACAAATTTGGCCAAGAAAATTCAGCACCAGTCAACAATATCAAGGAGAGCCAAAATCAACTCAAGCCAAGAAAACCTTAGGAGATTACCTCAGTTGGAAGGAGAGCAACAGGCTGGCAATTCATGTCTGTCCCAACATCAATGACAATAGCTGTGAATTCTCTCCCACCTTCTATGAAAACCTCAATGAGGACCTTATCATCAATGCCCTAATAATCATAAAAAGAGTCAGGTCACAGGAGATAACTGTTCCATCTTTCAGACCATAATAACACAAAAGAATTGCCAAAACTTGCATTACCTCAGAAATAATATTAAGAGCCTTCTCTAGAGAATCATCAATGCCACGGGCAACTGCAACACCAATGCTTGATCCAGCTCTTGCTGGCTTGACCTATAAAATGATGTATCCAGATTGATTGATTCTATAACAATAAAAAATTCATGAAAATAAAACTGTCTTACCACAACTTTCCCTGTGGCTTCATCCAAATGATTATCTTTGAACCACTTCGTAAGTGCTGATTTGTCTGATTTACTCTCCTTAAGATTTCAAAAAACTGACTTGGTTAGAGTTAATTCCACATGATTTCCATAATGAGTATCAGTAGAAAAGGAAGCAACTTTTGTCTTAAGACTCTTAGACAATCGGACTGTCCACAGTTTATAATCTCAATCCTATTCCAGAACCAAAAAATTATGGTGTCTAAAAACAGTGCTTAATTTCCTGTCTAATAAAGTTGTAGAAACAATAAGTTGCTCATCCAATACACAAAAAGGACTCTAGACAACATATAGTGCATCAAATCATTTGAAAATTCTCAATAAGCTATTTTATTAATTGGTTGCACTTTGAGAATAACAGTGAGCAGCTGAACCATAAAAACCAACTACAGTAGTAACATACCTGTACTAAAAAGCTCGGCAAAGTTAGAAAACCATATTTGTTGAGCTCCAAGGAAGCATTGTACTGCAAATGAAATGGAACCCACAATACATAAAAGACCATTTAAAGGCCTGACTAGTGAAGTTTCATTGGAAATTGCATGCAAATAACATATTCATTGTTGTAACTAAAAAAGGACCATGACTATACGGAAAAAATCCTACTGGTTTCTGAGAGGCTGAATTCAATATGATGTAAAACGTTTAATGTAGCCAACAAGAAGTGGAAACTAGTATAATGTCCTGAATTTTCTGGTATGACTAGGAAATGTTAGTCCCAGCATAATGGATCAAATATCAAGAACTTATACTATTGGATAATATAAAGAACAAATCAGTACATTGTTTAATTATACGTCTGCACTATTATTTGCATTTAAAAAGTTATGATATTTATATCAGAATTTATTTGGTATTTTCCATAGACTGGATATATTCACATTTTTACTGTTGGATATTTAACGCTATCAAGGGGCAAAATGTCTGAGTGCCTGCAATGCGAAAAATTTTGGATGCAAGATAACTAATAACATTAGCAATTTAGAATATTTTTCATAGAAGGGAGAAATGTAAATTACCTTATCAAATGCTTGATGACACTCATTTGACTGTGTTCCAACAAATGGTACTTTTGCCTTCTCCAATATTTCCTGCAGATAAAACAATCCAGTATGAACAACAAAAGCTTAAATCATTTTGCACAATAACCCCGAGTATGACTTGAATGGAAACAAGAATCTGTGCAGGCTTCATTTTTTTTTTTTGAGTGTTCAATTTGACTATTATACAAACCTGAATGCCACCATCCTCACCAAAACGACCATGGATAACAGGGAAGACTATATCTACAGTGACTGCAAGGTGCTCAGCAAACTCGGACAAAGAAGGAAAGCCCTGGGCAAGGCTGCGAAAAGTCAATAATAGAAGTTAAACTCTTAAATAGAACAAGCAGAAGAGAAAGACAGCATTTTTAACATGAAATCTAACCTCTCTAGTTTGAAATCAAAATCTGCGGGGGTGTTTGAATATAACTGCAGAAACAAGAACCAATAGCTCAGTAGCCATCAGGAGAGGTGTGATAAAAAAAGATTAATGTAGGCCATGTATTCTGTCCATTTCTAGGTCAGGAATATATATATATATATAATCCAAAAACTAAAATCCTAGCATATTTTATATATCGAACACTATTTTCAAATTCAAGCTGAATGAAAGACCAAGTGGCAGACCAAAATGAGAAGCCAGTGGCTGCTTAGTTTTTACTTGAGAAATAAACAAATTCTAATGAATTTATTTGCAATTGCAACTGATAAGAGCATGAAGCTGCACAAAACAGCACCATAACTAATCCATGGCTAGTCTGTAATCGGAGAGCTGAAGCTGCACAAAAAGGTACCATAACTGATCCATGCTTACTCTGTTATCGGACAGGTGCTCTACTTATGACTCCCCAAAATAATAAACTGATGGAGCCGTGGAGAAGCTAATAGTCATAAGCATTATGCACTAACCTGTGCAGGAGATATTGCGTAAGCATTGAGATCGCAATCAATGTAATAGCAACTGACGTGCAAGTCTTCCCCCTGAACTCGCAGGAATTTTTAACAAAAAAAGAAAACAAAGAGGATCAAACAACATTGTCACATACATTCGATTATGCTCGTCCATCACTTAATTCAAACCCACCTGTATGTGATCAAGAACCGATCTTGCGGAGTTCAATGAAATTCCACGCTCAGCCGACGGTCCACCGCAAACAATCCCAACCCTCAAAGGCCGCTCCTTTCCTTTCTCCTCCACCTCCTTTTTCCTCTCTTCCACTCCAGGACTCAATCCCGCCGCAGCCCTCGGCGCTACTACTCTAACCCCTCCTTCTTTTGCAACAGCCCAGCGCAGATCCAACAGCGGAAACAACAACCGAGCTCCAGAGAAACCAAACGGTGCCTCACTGCGAGCGGCGGCCCTCCTCCACCAGCGGAGAGAGGCGATGGGCGCGGTGGAGAGGGAGGCCATGAGGAGCTGGAGTCTCTGCGAAGTGGATGACAGCGAGAGATCGGAAGAGGGGATCAATTAAGAAGGAGGAGGAGGAGAAGAAGGGAGAGACCATGGCGACGAAAGAATTGCGTGGAGCTTGTTTTTTGCGTTTGGGAGACGAATAGCGCACTGCCGTTCAAAAAAAATGGGGCCGGGTTTAATTGCAAATTTTGTATTTACATACAACCCCCTGTCTTTTTGAAATTGCACAAAACTTCCTATCTTCAGGTTTTGCTTTGCAAAATTGAAAGCCTATAGCGAGGTGCTTGAGACTGCTGCAGTGGAGATTGTAGGGCGTGTTTTGCAATTTTAAAAAATACGAGATTTTTGTTGCAGATAAAAAAATGACAAGGACGTATTTGCAACAAACTCGAACGGGACAGCATTTTGGTTCTCTTACGTGGCATTTGGATGATATGGAATTTTTAAAGCCGGCCCAACTACTACGCAGCTCAATTTCTACTTGGATTGGAGATTCGGATTGAGACGGGAAACGAGAGCTTCATTGGCTCGCAAAATTCATTAGATTATAAGCTTGGTCGAGAATCGTATACCTGAGATAATTCATCGGACAGGAGAGATTGGCTGCAACACATCCTAGTGAAAGTCTCCACAGCAAATGATAGAGAGAACTAAACCAACTGCGAACATAAGTAGGCAGAAGGCGAGCCATCAGCCCATTGTATTGAACCAGCAAGGGAACAAAGCATCAACACGTCCTTCGCTAAGACACCGAAGTTCCGTGGACTGCACTGCTGCACTTCTGACATGCTGTGGAGCATATAAATTCTCAAAGTAAGGGAGAGATACTGCAGAACCTCTCTGATAAAAGAAGTTTGAACGCATTTGTAAACTCAAACAGAGAAGTGTAATCATAAAATTGAGAAGCTTTTACTTGAAAAAATGGCACTCGTATGTAAATTTCAAACTCAGAAGTATTTGCTTTTATTAAAAGAGTTTTTAACAAATAACTTTTTTTATTATAAATTTACAAAAAAATCAGTTATTTTATTATTATTAGTAAAATATTATTCATTTTATATTATAAATTTATAAAAATTCAGTTTTATTAAACTAATTATTCAATCGATTGTTCAAAATAAATCGATTGAAAATAATTTGATATTCTTATATTAATTTAATTGATAAAATTTTATTAAATTATTTTTAAAATATTTTAATCGATGTGATTTTTTGTAAATTTATAACATAAAATAAGTAAATTTTTACTTCTAATAATAATATAGTAATTTTGTGTAACTTCGCAATAAGGTAAGCGGTTATTATTTAAAAACTAATATAAAAAATGCAAGGATATATATGGAAAAATATCATGAATATTTAATTGATTTGTGGAGTCTTATTAGTTTTGTGATTTAAAAAATAAAAAATGATTTTTGTATAAAAAATGATCAGGAGTGAATGAATTTGTTTTCCTTGAACTTACAAAATGTTTTATTTATGGATCAATTATATAACTCTTTAAATTTTTAGCACATTGCATTTCTTTCTTCAAAATTTTAAAAATTATATATAACTTGTTAAAATTTTGCTAATTTATATATATTTTTTAAAAAAATTAGAATTACGTATTTTTTGGATTACTATACATGTTACAAAAATAGGCTTTAAATATGTTCGATATCAAGCTCCATATATGATTTGAATTGAGCCATAGTTTTAGTGCAAATTAGACTTTAGTAAGTTTAAATTAAGTTAGAGATAAATAAATTTATTTTATATAGCATTAAAATTTAAATATTTGAGAAATTTCAAACGGGTTTGAATCAAATCATGAGCAAAATTGTCATTTTATATCCTCAAATTTAAAATAATATAAAATAAATCAAAGACGATTTTAACTAAGTAATAGGTAAAAATATCAATTTATATATTAAATTAAATTTTTATTTGAGATAAATTTCTTAATTGGATGAGTGAGAATTTTTTGCAATAGCAATACAACCACCAAAACCTTTTTTAAACAAATAAGGGACATATTCATATTTTCAATTCAGTATAAATAGCATCAAGTGATATATTTTTTTAATATTTCTAAGTTTAATGATAAATATATGATAAAAATATTTTTATAATATATCTAATTATCTAAAGAAATATTTTTTTATTTTAGACAAAATATAAAATTTGGTAAATTTTTAAAAAATTATATGTAATATTTAAAAAGTTAAGAAAAAAATACATAATTTAACAATATTTCAAGTTGTGATATATAAGTTTATTTTTAAAAAATATATAATTTGATAATATCTCAAGGACTTATATACCATTGGTCCTTTATTTATTTATTTATTTTTTTGCAAATAGAAATAAATCGATAATTCCCGCGCCGGATCAGGTTAAACTTAAACCACGTCCGCAGCTCAACATCTCCGCCCCTTCCTTTAATCTCAACAAAATAATTCCCTTTCTTTTCTCAGGGGCCTTCCTCTCCCACCGGGCCGCCATCTTCTTCGCCGTCTCACTCCCTCTCTTCTTCGACATCGAAACCCTTGTTCTTGTTCGAATCTGCGAGGCTCGAATCGTTTCCATCTCCGCTGACTGAGGAGGGATCTCTTCCCGGAGGTCCGGCGATGGCGCTCTCGGCCTCGGACGTCCAGACCGTCTACTCGTTGCTGCTCAGTTCGCTCAGCCCCGATGAGTCTGCGCGCCATCCGGCCGAGGCGGCGCTATCCCAGTGCGAGAGCCGCCCCGGCTTCTGCTCCTGCCTCCTTGTACTTTTTTTTCTCCACATTTTCACTAAATTTTTGCTCCGATCTTGATTTTGGTTCAAAATAAGTGTGTTTCGTGGTGGGTTTGACGTGATAATTTTGGTATGGCGAGCAGGAAATTATTGCCGCAAGGGATCTCGCTTGCCGCGAGGATGTACGTCTCCTTGCCTCGGTGTACTTTAAGAACAGCATCAATCGATACTGGCGGAATCGGCGGGACTCCATGTAAGTGATTCTGCTGTATTTTGTTCATATATATTTTGTCGAAGTTGATCGATTCCAATGCAAGTGATTCTGCTGTCTTCTGTTCATATATCCAATGTTCGACAATAACGCGGAAAATCAAATGGTGATTGTGTTTATGATTTATGTTTGAAATTCTCTCCCTTAGATTATGTGATGTTGCCTTTCTTCCAGGCTTATTTCTATCAAGTTCTCACTCTCTAGTGCAATCTCCGCCTCATTTTGTATTTCTGAACATGGGTCATATTGAGCTAAGAATTGGATATAATTCTTCTATACAGTGGCATTGCGAATGATGAGAAGATCCATTTGCGCAAGAAATTGCTGTTACATATGCGGGAAGAGAATCCTCAGGTTACATATGCTCATCCTGCTTCTATTCCATTTGCTTCTTTTATGCAAAATGAACAGGCATGACGACACTGGTAAAAAGGATGTGGTTTCATTTTATTTTGTACCTTTTGAAGACACGATACACATCACGACCATATTTTGTTTCTTTGTCCGTTGTGGGAATTTGGTCTTGTCCTGTTCACAGTTTCCTAAAACTCAGCAGGACCTTGGCCCTTGCAACTACTATTTTCTTCATGGATTAGCTGTTTTGTTTGCTGCTGATTTTTTTCTGTTTGTCTATGTTTTGGTGCAGATAGCACTACAGCTTGCTGTTATTGTCTCAAAAATTGCACGCATTGATTATCCAAAAGAATGGTATCTTTTGAGTGTTTGCAACTTTAAGTCTTTAGGAGTTTAGCTTTTCTGGCGAGGCCTTAATACGAGTCAAACGTTTGATGATTATATTTCTTGATTCAGGCCAGATCTTTTTATTTCTCTGGCACAACAGTTGCAATCATCAGACATACTTGCTTCTCATAGAATCTTCATGGTACTTTTTCGGACTTTGAAGGAATTGTCAACAAAACGTCTCACTTCAGACCAGAGGACCTTCTCTGAGGTATTCTCTAAAATCCTTGGAATTTTGGGATCTGACTTAGGGTATACTTTGATATATCGATGCACGTGGGTATCTTGCTAGGATATCCATGAAGAACTGCATTGGTTGCCTTTTTATTAGTTTTATTATTTGTACATTCCCTTTTAGCATGTCTTGTTCGTTTACTTTTATTTTTTGTAGCTGGAGTCACAATGCTGAATTTTGACTAAGGACAGATAGTGAAGGGGCTAATTACTTTTTTATTCAAGTGGTATTCCTGTGTGATTTCTATTGCGAGGTACTGCAATATCTATGTTTATCATATTTTTTTGTGGCAGATAGCTTCACATTTGTTTGAATATACATGGAACCTATGGCAAAGTGATGTGCAAACTATTCTTCAGAGTTTTTCCAACCAATCCCAATCTAACAATTCTTTGATGGAACATCAAAATGGCCTTCTTTTGACATGTGAAAGATGGTTGCTGTGTTCGAAGATCATTCGACAATTAATAATTTCTGGCCATCCAAGTGATGCTACATCTGCACAGGTAAATCATAATAAAATTGAGTGACATTCATTGATGGCTACAAATTTTGTCCTCATTTATTCTTTTTATCAATCTTTTCTTGCAAAAGCAATGAGGCTTTGTATCTAACCACTGCTTTCAAATTTTGAAGGAGGTGCAGCAGGTTAAGCAAGTCTGTCCAGTGCTCTTGAATGCTGTCCAATCATTCCTTCCATATCGTGAGTACTGTTTCCATAACTTCACAATTACATCTGTAGCTTGCTAAGCAGCTTCTTGCTATTCATGCCTTATGGTATGTTAGACATGACTTGGGTGACTACAGACCATAAAACCACAAAATATTAGATACAAGGCAAATTTACAGGATCTTTTTGATATTTTATGAATTCATCATCTGACTTGTACATTCATACTTGAATTTTCAAGTGCCGTTTGCCTTTTGAAGCAAATTGTGCATGATCTTTGGTTAATTGGTAATCTTGGAATGTCTTTCCAATTTTGTAGAAGTGATAGGAATTATTTGGATAATTCTATGTACTTATCATCATCTCTTACTACGACAGACACTTCATTCATGGAAGGACAACAAAAGCTTTGGGACTTTACAAAGAGAGCATGTGTTAAACTGATGAAGATTCTAGTGGCACTACAAGCTAAACATCCTTACACATTTGGTGACCAGAATATTCTTCCAGCTGTTATTGACTTCTGCTTGAATAAAATTATCAATCCTGATACAGGAATGGCAACTTTTGAGCGTTTTCTAATCCAATGCATGGTCTTAGTCAAGACAGTTTTGGAGTGTAAAGAGTACAAACCAAGGCTTAGTGGTCGGGTGGTAAATGAGAATGGGGATTCCTTGGAGGAAAGGAAGAAAAACGCATCTATAGCTGTTGCTGGCATTCTTAGCACTATATTGCCCAGTGAGCGGGTTACATATTTGTGCAACATTCTAGTGAGGAGGTGATTTGTGTTTAATTGGTTGATGTTGCCTTATATATTATGCCTTTGAGTTCTAGTCATCCCTATGAGTTTTCTCTTATGGCTTGTTTGTCTTCATTATCTAACCTTAGCCAATCATTATCATTTTAATCCAGGCATGGCATATGATTTCTTGTGTTTCTGTTTCTTGAAATAGGATAAATATCTTTTCAACTTTTTCTTTGTTTACTTTATGTTCATTGTGCATGCCTTCTATTTGGTGGTGGGTGTAGCCAACAGTTGCTGCAGATACTTGTAGTGACTGCTTCCCTATGTCAAAGTTCCTTCTTTTTAATGAGATTCTATTTCATGTTCTTTGTCCATGCCATTGATACTGCTAATTCAGAATCTGCTAGGATCTGTGCATGCTTTGTTACTACATAAATTAGTCCACATAACTGACAGATCTGAAAATCTGCTTTTTGTGTTTTATTGAGTGAATGGAATTCTTCTGGTGCTTGTTTAACTTCTGCACTGTTGAGACCAATTTTCTAGTCAACAATTTTTTTTGAGGTACTGTACATTTACCTTTGGGCAGGTTTTTTATTTACACAGCAAAAGATTTGGATGAATGGTACCAAAATCCAGAATCATTTCACCATGAGCAAGACATGCTTCAGTGGACAGAAAAGCTTAGGCCATGTGCTGAAGCTCTATACATTGTTTTGTTTGAAAACTATAGAGATGTTAGTGCAGTTAACTTGTACTGTTTTTAGTAAATTTTCAACATAAAATATTTCTAAATCATATATATGCTAAAAATCACAGATACTTGGTCCTGTTGTGGTCTCTGTTCTTCGCGAGGCAATGAGCGGTTCCCCTCCTTGCCAAGTTGAAATTACTCCTGGAATGCTTCTAAAAGATGCCTCTTATACTGCAGCTGGCCATGTTTATTATGAGCTTTCAAACTACCTCAATTTTACCGAATGGTATGGTCTTTAGTTAATTAATTTTTTATTTATAATAACTTAAACATTTCAAATGTTTTCTTTTGCCTTGTTTATTTTGCCTTTTGTTACCGAGCTGAAAATCTTAAAGATTTAAATTATTGAGTTATCATACCACCTCCTTGTTGCAATTGCATGTTATATATGATTTGGTTGCAGCTGTTTAGTTCAAGGCTTCAAAACTAGTGCATCGCAAGGAGATGGGAAACTTTCATTTGACATCGATACCTTTCTGTTTGCTTTAGAGTGATTACGAGAGAATATTACTTATTATGACAATAGTTTAGTTTGTTTTAATGGTTTGGGTGGACAGGTGATGCCACAAAGTTGGTAAGAGTTTATTAACTAAGGTCAAAATCAAGATCATTAAAGAAGTACACAAAATAATATTTGAAAGCTAAAATAACCAGGAATGATTGAAGGTCTGAAGGGCTTTTCTGCACATTAGTAATGAACTCAGGACTCTTTTGTTCATGAGAATGTTCACATTCCGGCAGAAATTTCTGTACCCTAAATCACATCCAAAATAATTCTGTTACAAGTTCTCATGCATGATTGATGTGTCTATTGCTGCTCATCATCAAACTAATGCTTTTCTTCATTACTATTCAAATTAAGTTTTTTTCTTTTGTCATAGAAGTGAATATCCCATTCGACTAATAGGTTTGTTTCACAAGTTTTGGGGCCTCATTGAAACCTAAACTGGGGTGTTTGGTGGTAATACAAAGTTAGACCCATCATTAAGTCTGAATATAGCAAATTCTCAGTACGTCTAGTCATCTAAAAGACTACTTGGGATACCATGGATATTGGCAGTTTTCCACTTAATCTGAATTCATAAACCCTAGCTGCATCTAAGCTTAATACCTACCTAATTGTGAGATGCAACATCAACATGTTTCAACCATTGTGAATCCTAGTCCCTCTGAAGCAATGATGCATCTATTGAATCATTGTTTTTGAGCTACAGCATGCTTGGACAAACAAGTTCTCAATTGCTGCAATAGGAAAAGGCTGATTTTAGCAACGCATGTTTGCTTGCTCGCTCATTTTTTATCTGTGCTAAATTCTACCTTTACAAGTATAAATTTGCTAGCATTCTTGTATCTCCAAGAATGCAGTTATGCTGTATGTTTTCTGCATGGTTGTTGGCATCCTTTCAGGGCAAGTGATATAGCTTAGTTTTGAATTTTAGGATCTTCTGCATCTCTGTGATTCTTCCTCTGTTTTTTAATCGCAGGTTCAATGGAACACTCACCATAGAGCTTGCGAATGACCATCCAAATATGCGCATTATTCATCGAAAAATTGCTATGATACTAGGGCAGTGGGTTTCCGAGGTTAAGTGTTTTAATTATGTACTGATTTGTATTTGACCAAATTTAATTTTTGAATTGTTCTTGATCATCATTTGACTAGCAAGTTCTGATACTCACATTCCAACCTGTTACTTATGTATGTGTGAAATCATTTTGTTACATTTTCCTCAAACATCCTCTGAGAGGCGAAAATCTGTTAAATGTAGAATTATAGTCAATAGGACCTGTTTCTGGAGAGAAATTTAGAGGATCTGATCTGGTAGGAAGAGAGTTATATTTTCAACAATATTGAGAAAAGTAGGTTGAAATATTTTAAATTGTATGATGTCTTGTCCTTTAACAAGTTTTAGGGATCACTCCTACCAATTACTACAAACTGATATATTGCTAAAATTAGTATATCTTTTATAAGTTTGCTGCATCCTAATAATTTTTCTGTACACTTGCAAAATAGGAAATTACTATTATGATTAACATTATAGAGGGGCAAATTTTCTACTTGCCACGAAACTTAAAGTTACGCATTGAATGATTGATTTCCTGGACCAATTATTGGCAGGAAGCAATGTTTATATGTCTCTTGAATGATGATATTATTCTTATGACGCGTATCAATATGAAAATGACTTGGTCAATGGATTTCTGCCCCACTTTCTACAAAAATCATGGTTCTTTCATATAATTTTCAGTGATGATGTCCGTGGACTTGGCTGTCCACTGGGTCATATCTGGAAATTATAACTTTTCTCTGGAGTTACCAATATTGTTTAAATTCTTTCATCTTGTGTTGTCATTCTTAAGGCATGGGCAATGGTTCTTCTGTCTGGAGTAATATCCACAGTTTCATAGGCATTTATTTTTGTTTTCTATATTGCTGATGGCTTGTGGTCTGTCTTCTGATGGATGATTTTTTTCTTTCAGATCAAAGGTGACACGAGAAAGCATGTCTATCATTCTTTGATCCGATTGCTTCAGGACAGTGACATAGCTGTTAGAGTATGGTCCTTGATCCTGCGTTCACTTTTTCATCACTCTGCATACTTCTTTAAAACACATAGGCATTCTCTAGGGGTAGTAATTTTAATATTTCAGCTTTGAAATTTCTCTCATTATTGATGAATTCTCTGTATCTTTTTCCAGCTGGCAGCATGTCGTTCTCTGTGCTATGTTGTTCAAGATTCTAACTTCTCTGAACAAGACTTCTTTGAACTTCTACCAACGTGCTGGGGTTTGTGTTACAAATTGATGGAGGATGCCCAGGAATTTGACTCAAAGGTGGGCCCTACTTTTTCGCTTCAGCTGCTATTTCACTATTATCCTTAATATACATCTTCTGTTAGTTGGCCTATGTGTATTCTGAATCTGAAGTGACAACCATGTTGTACGCCTTGCATGTGAACCTTATTAAAAAAACATGCATGTTAAGTTTAACCTATATTATTGTACATGGTTATTTTATTGGCATACTTTTATTCTGTTAGGATTATTTCTCTGTTGGATAGCAGCTAGTGCTTGTGATTGCTGTTTTGATGGCTCTAAAAGTTGTGGTTACTTAACCTGTTTTTCTCGTGTGCTTGTGTCCAGGTCCAAGTGTTAAATTTGATCTCTGTTCTGATTGAACATGTTGGTGACAAAGTCATCCCTTTTGCCAGTCAAATATCAGATTTTTTCCGAAGGGTAGGCCCTTGAATGCATTGTCTGGTTATTTTCCTATCATATATGTCTACTGGTCCAATTTGTAGAAGTCTTGAGTTTTCAGTTACAATTAGCAAAAAGAATTGGTTGAGAGAATCTGCTAAAACTTTCATGGCTGAGTTTTCCTAAAGATGATGCATTGTTTCCTCATTCATGATAAAACAAAGAGAGGAGACTACAGCAATATGCATTAATTAAAGCTTCTAGTTACTATGATTGGTGTGAGGTGGAATTGTAAGTAGATGAGACTGAGGTTTACTTTCTAAATGAAATGTCATAATTATTGTTAACTCTGGGGTTTAGGTGAAGATGTATGTCGTATGTGCTGCACCTGGTGTGTCTTAAAAATACAGTGCTTTCCACAAATAACCCTAAGTAGATTTTGGTAATTATACCTAAAATTCCTGAAAATAATTTTTTTGTTGTAGGAATATGACAAGAACCAAGAATATGTAAGGATCTGGGCAATTATAAGTACTTGACAGTTTTATTATATATATAATTTTCAATTTAACAATAATTGTATCCTACTAGTTGCCTCAATTTATACCAATTTTAGCCCTTCTCTTTTTGTTTACCACTGCTAATTATATAACCGCCATGAACAGGGCAACCCTGAAAGAACTACACAACCACCATTTCCCATCAGTGTTGACCATAAATATGATGGGTTTGTGGAGTTAAATATTGGAATACTCCATCAAGAGGAACATCCTTCTTTACTTATTGTAACATGATGATTATCATCCTAGAATGAATACTTGCAAAAGAATTGCCATAATATCACCATCGGCACAACTACTAAACTACTAATAAATTGAAAAAGAAAAGGAGAATCCACTGTTCCACCAGCATTTTGGTGTCCTTCCGTGGGTTCCTTTGAAAATGGTTCTGTGTGAAGAATGGGAATTGCAGTAGTAACGCTATAATTGAGTAAATTATTGTCACGAACACAAGGAAATATTATTGGGATATGTGTTAGATCCCAATATCTCAGTTGTGTGATTTTTGCTAACTTAAGCAATCATAGTAGCTTAATTCTCATTGCTGCATGATTTAGTGATGTCAATTAAAGCGTACATTTTGTCTCAAAAAACTAAATTGTATCTTGTTGACATTAATGTAAGCAAATTCAAGCCTCAGATTCAATATATGTGAAAAAGGTCTTCTTTGCTTATCTTAATATTCAAGTAACTTGTTCCTTAATTGTTAATAGTCTTTATTCTTTACAAGTTAGCTTAATGGCATGACACCTGTTAATTTTGTGAAAATTAACATTAACAGATGTGGGAGGAATCCTCTGGTGAGAGTTTATTACAAATTCAGCTCCTGGCAGCACTCCGGAATTTTGTGTGTTCTCTTGGCTGTCAGTCAACCATTTGTTATAATGTTCTCTTGCCAATCCTGCAAATGGGTATTGATATAAACAATCCTGACGCACTGAATCTTCTGGAGGACAGTGTACTGGTTAGTTATACTTGAAACTGAAAATTGTGAATGCTTGTATCAATTATACAAGCTTCTTTTATATGTGCAATTACTAATATATTTTTCAGCTATGGGAAGCTACACTTTCTCAAGCTTCTTCAATGATGCCTCAACTTCTGGATTTTTTCCCATATCTAGTGGCTATAATTGAAAGAAGTTTCGACCATTTGGAGGTTAGCTAAACTTGCAGTAAATTATGCAATTTCAGGAACATCCTCCCTTGCTTTCATTAGTCCATAGATATTTTGCTTTATTTCTCATAGATTTTTGGTTCACCACTGTCTTTCTGTTTATGTGATTCTGCTTGTTCTCAGTGTGGTACACATTTTGGTTACAGGCAGTCATCAGTATTATTGAGAGCTACATACTCTTTGGTGGACCTGAGTTTCTGAATAGATATGCTTCAAGTTTAGCTAAAATTCTTGATGGTACTGTTGGAAACATAAATGACAAGGGTCTTATTGCAATATTTCCTGTAATTGATATGCTTGTCCAGGTAAATATGTGAACATCTTTTTTAAACTTTACTCTAAAATTTTGTTATTCATTTGAACTATTGTTTGTGGATGAAAATGGTTCTTATCACCCACAGAGGATTGATTTTTCGTTTTATTAATTGTGCAACATAAACAACTTGTTAAATCAAGACAAGGCAATATTACTGAATGATTTGAAAAACATTCAACAAGGGATGCTACGTGTAAGGTTCTTTATAAATTCTTTAAATGGCTGCAAGAAGACATCTTTCCAGAATTCCTCTAATTTAAGTGGTTGTAAAGCATAATCACCCAACACACCTCCAAGGTTTTGGTTTATGTTACTTTACATTTTGTCTTTTTTTTATTAATAATTATTGTCTGATTGAAATTGAAACCAAGATCATTTTCTTTTGGTCACTCTAGATCATTATATTTTACCTATAATTTCAATTATCTTTATTAATTGCAAAAAAAAATCATATGGTGGTTTTGGGTAAACAGTTCCTTGTGCTCACCATTCCGACAATTTTGATCCTTCATTTGTAGTGTTTTCCTGTGGAAGTGCCCCCGTTGATTTCTGGAGTTCTACAGGTACTTGGTTATCTGAATGTCCTCATTAATCCTTCAGCACTCACTTTGTTTTTTATCCTTATAATCAATATATTATTTGACTTATTACTTTTGTTTTTGTAGAAACTAATTCTCATATGCTTGTCTGGAGAAGATGATCATAATCCCTCAAAGACAACAGTGCGTACTTCTTCTGGTGCAATTCTGGCAAGATTGCTGGTGATGAATACAAATTTTCTTGCTCATTTAGCATCAGATCCATCTCTTTCCGTGGCCCTTCAACACACTGGACTTTCCATCAACCAAAATATTCTTCTTTGTTTGGTTGATATATGGCTCGATAAGGTGGTACATGCAAAAAAAAAAAAAAGTCTGCAATGCTGTTGTTGTTACTTATGATGTACCAATTATAATGGCTATGCATTCTACTTCTTTTTTTTTCAACAGTTCTGCAGTCTTCTACATCTTTGATGCAAGTATTCTAATATGCTATCTGACTATATAGAACATTTTCATATCAAGCCCTCTCTGCTTGATTTCCTTATTGGTAGTTAATTAAGAGCTGTGGATTTTATCTTTGTAGTCTATTGCTTTCTGGTACTTGAATTGCACATTTTTTGTGTTATGCCAGAAATTAGTATACACTATAGGCCAGAGTTGTGAGTGCCCCTTCTCAGCTTACGGTTTGTATTTCTAGGAAGACTAAGGAGCCACCAAATGCTTACTAGAAAGCTCGGTGTAGGTGGGAGAATATGTCATAAACCATCCACTTGCAGATATAATCCAGGGAAGCAAATAGAAATATTCAAAGCTGCAGTATTTGTAGGACTAACTATCCACACTTCTGACTAGGACCTATATTGCACTGCTGATATGGTATTGTTTTCTTGTAGCACATAATCCAGGTATGACCTAGGAAAAGTGTAATTAATGTTGTGGAGTTGATAGTATATCTCAACAATTTTGGCTTATTTCTATTTTGTGAGTTCTAGTTTGGTGAGATAGTTGTTCTTATGGCTTGGCTTTTGCAACAGGTGGACAATGCCACAATCATACAAAGAAAGACCTTCGCCTTAGCTCTTTGTATCATTTTAACCTTAAGATTGCCTGAAGTTATAGATAAACTCGACGATATCCTAAGGTATGGTTTGCCGAAATATGGCACTGACCTTTTCATTTGTTATTTGCAATTTGAACCTGATCCTCTATTTGTTTGCATCCAGTGTTTGCAGTGGTGTTATCTTGGGTGGAGGCGAAGAAGCAAGTGAGGAAGATTCCAGGTATTGTCTTAGAACCTAGTACAAGTTTGTAGGGAAGGAAGCTATTTTTGTTTTTGAACTTAAAAGTGTTTATGAATTCCTTGGCTGCTGTTTGGTGATGCTACCATAGCTCGTCCTCACCCTCTAGTGAAACCGTTGGATATGGTGGTCTCCAAAGCAAAGAGTTAAGGAAAAAACAAGTGAGTAAAACCTCTGTAGTGGCTCAGCTTATATGCTACTTTTGTGTATTGTCCCTGGGCCTGAAAAATCTATTCTTCCATTACTCAGATCAAAGATTCAGATCCAATCAGACAGTTTTCATTGGAGGATATGCTCAGAGAAAATCTTAAAACATGTGCTGCAATTCATGGTGAAGCGTCTTTTAATGCAGCTCTTAGCAGGATCCATCCATCAGCATTTGCTCAGTTACAACATGCCTTAAAAATGGCATAAAAGAAAATATGATGCCTTGATTCTTTTTACTAAACTTGCTGCATTTGGTCCATTTTAGGAGTAATCTTCATTTGCACAGTAAGTCATGTATCATAACCTATGTTCTGCTTATCAATATAGATTAGTATTTTTCTAAATCCATATGCTGAAGTCTTATTTAGTTTGCAGGTGTGTTTGCTCCAGATTTTTTGTGA
Source organism: Trichopus zeylanicus subsp. travancoricus (assembly GCA_005019695.1). NCBI lineage: Eukaryota > Viridiplantae > Streptophyta > Magnoliopsida > Dioscoreales > Dioscoreaceae > Trichopus > Trichopus zeylanicus. The sequence continues at coordinate 27,596 of RXID01014580.1, forward strand.
CTGGGGCTTCGTCTCCATTCTCAGGTTGGCCTCCATTCCTACATGGGAGGTAAGCTGTATATTGTGGAGAATATATTTGTGTTGTAAAAATATGGGGGTTGTAGTGTGAAGCGCATCCTGTTCGGACATTGGCCTATTTAAAAACCAATCAGTCATTGTATCTGGTTTTATTTGCTTATGTGAAGTTGATATTTGGCAGATTGAGCAACCATTGCTGTGTGCAGGCAATTTTTGATCGCCTGCTTTCTTTAAATATTCAATTCTTTAGGCGAAATATTTTTGTGGATTTTACATTAATTACGATATCAACTTTATAGTGAGGATTTAATGCAATTGCTTCTGATATTTCTGGAGCCTGATAACTGTATTATTAAGTTGAGACGAGAGAGAGAGGGAGAGAGAGAGAGAGAGAGAGAGCAAGAAAGTGAGTCTCATCAATAGAAATTCAAGAAAAAAAGGGAAAATAGAGGGGGAAAAAAATCAAAACTGAGAGAGAGAATTTCTTCAATGCATAGTTTGTGGGGGTGATTTTCTTTGGTAGTTCTAAGGCCATGCGTGTAAGGCATGACAACAGTTTTTTAATTATTTATGTTATCAATTAATAATATGAGGCTTCAGCATGTGACGGAGGCATGGCCTGTTTGAATGAATTCTCCATTTGAAATTAAAGAATCAGTCAATTCATTGTTGGAATTGTTCAATTTTGATATTTAGATGAATATTTTTTAAGTGAAATTAAAAATTAATTAAATTTTTAAATTTTTAAAAATATATTAAATTTAATTTTAAATTTGCTATAAAAAACTAAAAAAAATATAAATATGATTTATAAACACAAAATGTATATTTTTTAAAAATTAATGTTTTATTTATAAGTAAATAGGATAATGCAATATATTTAATATTAAAAAATGGTAAGTTAATTAAAAAACTAATATAAATTTTAAAAATAGTTAAAAAATAAAAATTCTATAATTATAGTGTAATTAATTTAGGATTTATTTAATATATTTTTTCTTGTTAAATAATATGATAAACGTAAAATACATATTTTTTTAGCAACATGATTTATTATTTTAAAAATTAATATATTTATTGAATTGGTCCATAAATGGAGAATTATATAAATATAATAAAATTAATTCGGAATTTATTTATTATATTTTAGCTAATAAGTTAAATAATTTGATAAACTATAAAATTATAATTTTTAAAAAGTACTTTATTTTTAGTTAAATAAGAAAATTAAAAAAGATAAATTAATTTAAAAATAAAGAAAATTTTATAAAAATGATCTAATGATTATGTAATTCTATCATTTAACTTATAGGTTTCATCTCAATTCCTAGAAATTGAGTATATTCTTTTTAAAATTTTTAAAAATTAAAATAGGAATTGAAAAGAGATTGAAATTATTCAATTTCTTTAATTTCAAATTAGAATCGAAACAAATACCAAAAATAAGGAAATTGACTCTTTAATTTTTTAATTTCCTTAATTTCGGATTTCCGGAATTGATCCAAACAGGGGATTTTTATCAGGTCTGATCTGGCCCCGCGGGATTCTATCGCCAAGTGTAAAATTCGGATGACATTTTCTATTATAAATTCGTTTGTGACTTTCGATTCCAGTTACTTGACATTCTTTCAAATTCGGAAATTAGCAGTTGAGACATAACCAGTCGTAGATGTCATATCGAGATCGAAATAAATAAGAACGAATTCGTATTAACTAAAATAAAATGGTACAAAATTGTACAAAATCTAAATAGCCAACCCGAATGATGAGAAGAAGAAGAAATCGAGGTGAGAAGTGAAGAATCATAATGACATGTCATTCTATCTGGACTTCCCTGGCTGACCATCTCCAAATCCGAATATTCCTCGCGTTTCCCTTCATCTCCTCTCCCCTCTTCAACGGCTCTGATCACCTCCCAACCGTCACCCCCCTCCCACGCCGCCAACTCCCCGTCCGCTGCCAAATCCCTAATCCTCTTCTCCGCGGAAACGACCGTCAAATCAAACCCAGAACCCTCCTCTTCTTCCCCGAGATCCTCCTCATCCTCGAATCCCAATCCCCCCCAATCGAGCACGCTCCGCGGCGACGGCCCGGAGACCTCGTCCTCTTCTCCGGCTATAAACGGATGACGAAGCAGCATCTCGCAGCTCCACCGCTGGCCGGCTTCCCTTCTCAAACACTTATCCAGGAAATCCCTCCCCACCGCCGACAACCTCTCTGGCAACTCCGGCACGTCCTCGCCGTACCAGATCCTGAACAGCGCGCTTCCCATGTCGCCGCTCCACGGCTGCTTCCCGGTGACCATCTCGATGACGGTGCAGCCGAGGGACCAGACGTCGGACTCCGGCGACTGGCGCTCCCCTCTCGCCACCTCCGGCGCCATCCACAGCAGCGTGCCTGCGATCGAGCTAGAAATCCCCCCATTGCTCTCCGAAATCAGCCTCGCCGATCCGAAATCGCAGAGCTTGGCGACCCCTGGCTCGGCTCCGATAAGCACGTTCTGCCCCTTCACATCCCCGTGCACGACGCCGGCAACGGCGTGGAGGTAATGCAGCGCTCGCACCATAGACCTCGTATAAGCCCTGATTTCTCTTTCCTCCATCTTTCCAGCGAGCTCCGCCACCGTGCCGCCGGGGACGTACTCGACGTGCAGGTTCCGGCAAACCCCGAGCTCATCCTCGTTCGTGAAATCATCCCCCAAATAGGACACCACGAACGGCGAGCTCAGCAGTCTGAGTATCTCAATCTCATTCTCCAAGGACGCGGCTGCGGCGGAGGCTCCCGGCGCCGAAGGAATCGCTGAAGCAACGGTCTTGACAGCGAAAAGCCGGCAGTCGTCTCCGTCGAAGGCGAGGTGGACGGCGCCGAAGGAGCCTCTCCCGATGCAGCAAGCTCTAACCCAGTTCCTGCTCTTCCTCTCCATCGAACCCGCGAAGACCAAGCAGAGGAGGCCTCGACGAAGAGGTATTTATACATAGACAAATAAAAATATATATATATAAAAAAAGGGGGTTAAGGTGAGTAAATCCACGTGGAAATTATCCGGAAAAGGGTTTGGCGACGTTACGGGTTGGTCAGGGAAGAGTGGCATGGAGGGGGGGGAGGTTATCAGGAGAGGAGGAAAGATCTGAGCGTCCACGTGGACTTTGGCGGGGGATTTGATCGGGAGGGAGGGCTCGCGGTGGCGTGGACGCACGATGGTTGGTTTGGCAGGTGGGAGACGTGGACGAACTGCGGCCCTTGTTGTGGATGGTTTAGTATAGTTTGGGGTTCATAGTCGCCGGTGTGGTGGGGTTTGAAGAGGAGGACACTTATCCGATGGCGGGACGTCACATGTATAGTTGGGGAAGACGTCCACCGTGGTCTTCGATTTGTTAGCTTTGGGTTGCTAGGCGAAGCCTCGGTGGGATAGGTATCATACACATGGAGCGCAATTGGGGGATTGTGCGATGGTGACGTGTCATGTAAGTCGCAAACTATGCAGCAGCGTTCCATGTGGCATCCATAAAAACGACGCGACATGGCATGTTTGTCAAACGCTTGTGGCGTGTGTTTCATTTCAACATCCGAAATTGAACAGCGCGTCGAGCTGGCTCGCGGCAGACGCTCTGGAAGCTCAACAACTAAAATTAAGCTAAACAGATCGAATCAAGGATCTTTTTGGGACCATGTGGCACAATCTAATGCCGGTTTAAAGGCGTTTCCGTCAGCGGGGGCAAATCGAGATGCTTAACGAGGAAGCAAACCATGTAACACGTGGGCGGAAAATGGGCTAACAGAAAACAGAAAGGTCCGGTCAACGTCGTCATTTGGGACGGACACGCCGTTACACCGGTCGGGAAGGTGGCGGAGAAAGCGCGAGTCATCGGGGGCGGAAGGTGGGGATGCTTTGTCGCGCGAGAGCGGGACAGAGCAATCGCCGTTGGATCGACACGCCAACATGATTTTCCACGACTTGCACCCCTCGTGTCATGACGGCCATGCATGGCATTCATGCCATCATGCATCCGGCTCAAAGAGCATGACCCCATTATATGATCGATTCAATGCCTTGTTAGGGAGGGAATAAAGTATCTTGTGTTTCGTTATGATCTCACCGCCTTTCCGGCCGCTCTTATCTTTCTCCATTAAATGGAAACTGACATATGTCATATATACAACATTGGCAACTAATATGCAAAAATTAATACAATAAAAGACAGATATCCATTGAGAATCGTTGGGAGTCAAAGATGGACCAACTTGATCCACTAGACCACCAAGTCCCTGCAACTGCAACGGGTCCTACAGGATTCCGGTCTGGTGGTGGATCAGACTGGTTCACCCTAGACTCCAACATACCTCAAAAGCAATGGACGAATTGCTGATATTAATTAGATGCTGATAATCAACCTTGGGAAATGAATCATGCAATGTAAAGCTGAAAAAATACCTGCGATTCATTTAAATCACAATAATTATTATAGTGTCGGATGTTATAAATTAATTTCATATCGGGTATTTGATATATATAATTTAATATATATAGTAAAAAAAGTTCATATCCAATAAGCTTAAGTTTTTAAGATATTTGGTGTCTGACCTACTATATTATTTCGCTATGATACTCTTTCAACTCCCCCAACAAGTGATATTAAAATTTTAGATTCAAAATTGTGCAAAGTCTTAAAACCGAAATTACCATGATAATGTGACTGAATTAAGTCGTATATTAGTCTCTCTTAAAAAAATCCATTAATATGGATTATACGGTGGAACTGATCGAGTAAAAGAATTTTTGATTAAAATGATTAAAATTGATATTGTCAAATTATATATGAAAAAAAATTATTATAATGTCAGATATAATGAATTAGTCTCATATCAGATATTGAATAGATAAAATCTAATATATATATATAGTAAAACAAGACTCATATTTCATAAGCTAAAGCTTTTATGATGATTTAATATCCGGTCAACTATATTATTTTGCTTCGACTTCTCCCAATAATGAATGACATAAGAATCAACATAAATTTACCAAATTTCAAACCAATGACATTTCTTTTCTCAAGGCCTGTAGCAAAATTGATCGCACGCCGTTAGAAGCATAACCGTTACAAGCTGGCGTAGCGGTGTCTTAGTTCTGCCCAGGACGTATCCTGCACATGCAAACGCGTCCCACTTGTCAGGTGAAACCAAAACAGAAGAAACGCTCATTAGATTCGTATCGTAAGAATCAGATCCTGACCATCCAATCAAAGCAGAAAACTGTGAGGAACAGTTGGATATGCTGCGATATGGATGGCGGAAGGGTAACGAACAACGGCATTTTGCATATAACCCCTCTGTATTTTGTTGTATTTGTGGACACGCTCTCTGCAGTATCAATATTTGCACAAGGCACCATAACTAAGCAAGTTCTATCAACTTTTCATCAATATTAAAGCCAATGCTCCGGAAATATTTGTATGACCATTGAAATAATGGTTGCTTTGTGCCTCTTGCTGCTATGATTTCACTCAAAAAATGGTTGCTTTGTGCCTCTTGCTTTCACCCAATCATACATGTTGATGGAGGCGATTTCCTGCAAAATGAAGAGTTCCTTGCTAATATTGATAATGTAAGGGGTAATCTACAAATGCTACAAAGAGTAGGAAGCCACTGCAGAACCAAACTATTCCGGATAATGCTGGCAGTAAAAAAGAGTACCTCTGGAAGCGGCGGGCAAGTGACAAAGAAGAAGTGGCGGCGATTATATCTTGCCCACATGCCTTGTTGAAGGGACCACATGAGTGGTGCGGGCTGAGGCACATCCACAAAACTGCAATCCAGCCACCACCGGCTAAAAAAGGTACAACAAGACGGGGCAGGTTTCTTTACATGTCTTCAGCTTCTTTTATGAATCTGAAATAAATATAGCATAACCACCACAAAGTTGTGTTGGGGACCTGAATATTATCATCAGTAATGTTCTGGAGACATCACAACTAGAAGATCAAGGAGATTCTGAAGCATTCATGAGAAATCCAGTGTGGTGGTGCTCGCAGTGCGCATTCAATAACTGTTGAAAGCTGGATTCTGCAAGTAGTTTTCAATAAAAAGAAGCAGGGACGAAAAGGAGACAAAGTTCAATAATCAGGGGCTTTGTCGGAAACCAACACATGATTGGTCCATCATATTGTGTGTCGTGTAAAACTTGTCACTTCGTGCCATCAGGACGCGAAGAGCTTTTATCTAGGGATATATCTTACAAGCAAGAGCACATGCTTTTGTACATTAGCAGATGAGGCTTCTGCCCCAATGTCTTGTAATTTCCGTGTATCTGAATCCACCCAATTAGAACAATCAATAGCATATGTATTATACTCAAAAAGGGTTTTCCCTTGAGAACCACCTCCCTGGAAACTACATGCTATCTGCAAAAGACCTGTCACTATCATGGATCCTAAAGAACACAAGTTGTCAGTCTTATACCGATCAGAATGTAAAAAAAGAAGGCTAGGGCAGGTACAAGTTCGAGTATAAGAAATAAATAAGCACATTTTGATTAAGTTCTTAATCAATCAATTCGGTCCTCATGTATGTGATCTGAACACAACAAACTCACCAACCAATATGGATCAAATGGAAATTGCAAATACTGTTTGAAATTTGGAACTAAGGTGGAGATGAAAGACTTGGCTCACAGTACCTGAAGACAGCATTTGCTTTTCCTTCGCATTCAATCAGCTGCTCCGCTGCTTCTGTTATGAAGGTGATCCATTAATTTGTAGCAAGCATAGGAAACAGATGAAAAAAATAGAAACCCTAGCCCCAGCAAAGAATATAATGGTTCTACAGCACCTCTGAACCAGGGAGAAATGGTCCTTCCTGTATCTTAGCAGGCTACATCAGGATCATATATGAGCACATCAACAAAAAGTTATACAGGACAACTTGATATGAAGCATGAGTTGCATATTGAAAAAAGTTATCAATACATGAATTGCTTCACTCAATTGTTTTGGTCATAGAACTACATTTATCTGATCCATATAGCTTTTATAATTCTTATGAATGTTAGTCAATGAAAAAAATTCAAAATCTGGTCAATCCCCACCAATTTGGGGATTGGTTTTCCTTCATACTAAGAAGAGTATAGAGAGCTTGGTCTGCTAATATTCACCATCTCTGGTCAAAATTACAAGTCAACCAAAGCCATAAAAGGGCAGACAAAGTAAAAGGATGTCCCCCTTATTCTTGAAATCTCATGACGCAGACCTAAAATTCTGAAAGCAGGGCTCTACAAAGATCTCCTTTCATAGAAGCCTGTAACTTGATCAGCGACAGCCCACATTATAGCTTGTCCAGGAGGAATCCTCATGAGTCTAGGAAGCAAACCTTTCCATAGAGCCAACAAACCTTCTTCCACGTATACAGTTTTGATTGCATGAACCATGCCCTTGTACTTCATATCACCTCCTGACTTGTTTTGCGCCATAAGCCTTGTCTTGACCACATCAAAAGGACCAGTGCAGATAGGACCTACAGTCCCTGCCAAGAAGCCTGAAATCATGGACTGCCATGGTTGAAGAACTTTTCCATCCCCTTCATGTTTCTTCCAAAGAATGCTATCAAATGCATTCTTAGATGTGAACATGGCAGCTTGGTTTGTGCCATTACGCATGACAGTTGGTGCTGCGCCTGCCCACAATCCAAGAAGGCCTTCCTCATGAATGATCATCTTTGCACAATGAACAGGACCCTTGTACTTTAAGAGATTGGGACTCAACCCTCTTTGTTGTTGCAGTCTAATCTTCACCACCTGCATCCATTACTTTGAAAATTTAATCATTACAGTTTGAATTCATGAAAACAAGTGCAAGTTATGCTGTTCACTTTGTATTGAGATATTAGTACATCTTTTTTTCTGAGAAAGAACAGATCAGTGTAGAGTACATGAAGACCAAGCCTGCTAGAAAGGAGGCAGTTTTGTTTGAAAAGGATATGCTAACAGAAAATTATTTCATAGTATGATGTAAGGGAAAGCAATGCAGAGTAAGATGAAAGGTACTTTCTTTTGGAAAAGTTATATTTATGAGTTCGAGACATGGAATTACATGATAACCAACAAGTGTAGGAATTTCATTAATCCACTCTTGGAGCAAACTGAATCTCCAAGATGGAGTGACACACAATCTTCTGCAATGGAGAATGCAATCATAGGTTTTTTTTCTTTTTTTTTTGGTTCTCGATGAAAGCTAATTCTTACCAATTAATAGAGTAATTTGAGGCATCCAACCAAGGTCCAAAGCTGTTCTTTCAGAAGCCCTGTGATTTTGCTAATCTATCATGACAAAGCTTCAGACCCTACATGCATCAGAATGTAAGCTATCCAATACTCTCTAGGGATTTTCTTTTATGAAGGCTAATTCCTATCAATTATGAAAGTTATATGAGACATCCAAACAAGGTCTAAAGCTGCTATTTCAGAAGCCCCAGTGATTTGACTAATCTTTGATGACCAAGTCTTAGATCATACATGCATCAAGCATGCATATCGGATTCTTCTCCAGCAGATCATAGACTTTCTTGACAAAATGGCTCCAGATATGGGCTAACTATATTGACTGTTATGTAAGACAAATAGAATGAGGGAGTCATCAGTGCACCCCTTACAATGCAGAGATTTCAAGGAAGTTATTTGTAATTATGCCAACTTACAAGTACACAGTATTTCGTGAACAGTAGCAAACATCTAAACAGCAGTGTTCATTCAAAACAAAATCAACACTTCTGACAAGTTAGGGAAAGGAGAGGATACATAAAGAAAGGACCAGAAAACCCAATTGCAGCACAAGGAACATGATATGATGCGGGGGGGAATGTTAAGGCTCAGACGTCCTTCTTTTGTCTATTACCAGAAGTTTTGCAACTTTAAAAAGAATGGCTGTAAAGCAAGTTTGCCTTGGTCAATCAGACCAAAATCAGTACATGCAATAACAGCTATAGTTTATCCACAGAGAGGTTTTGCTTGTATGAAAATTGGAAGAAACTGAAGGGAAATCATCATGGCCTTTAAACTTCAGACGAAAAAAAAATAACAACAGACAAGAATTCAGTAAGAACTCACAAATAGGGTACATCATGCCATATCAGATCACTATGCATGCCTTAACAGCAACTGGTTGCAGCATCCAAACAGGGCTTATATGTACATAACATTGTATTGCACGAGATTTTACTCCCAACACAAGATGATGCATTGTAGTCCCTGAGGTGCGTTTGTCCATCTAAATTACAATGTATTTCAGAGCATTTTTTTTTCTCATTTGCAAAGGGTCATTGTATCATAAGTTGATGCTTTTCAGCTGTTTAAAGCAGATCTTCTTGCATGTCATGTAAAGTTTAAAATTTCCAAATGCACATCGAGGATCAAACCTAGCACTGATCTGAACATCTTGAAAGCAAATGCAACCCAGAGTATCAATTTGTTGCTAATGGCTATAGTGACATTCGTGTACTTCAAAGGCCAGATAAAGTAGGTCATCACCACATCCACAACCCAAAACTTCAAAGCCATATGAACAAGTTTGGCTGTAACATTATTGGAACAGCGATCCCCATTTGGTTTGATTCATTGGCAGCCCTAACTCTATCCCAAACACTTGTCTACAGCTCAATCATCAAACAATTCACAAATTTATCATTAAAAGACCTATTTCTGACCACTAGGTGTTAACATTTAATCACATTCTAATCATTTGTTTGTGGAAATAAGTCGGAAAAAAGAAAACTACAGCGCCAAGAAATGGGGGAAAGAACACATGCCTCGAAGGGAGTGACAATGAGGATCGCCTCCAGCACGCCGGCGCCGAAGCCGGAAGCAACGCGGCCGTGCTGGGAGAGCTTGCCGGTGGTGGAGTCCTTGAAAACGGACTGGAAGACAGCGTTGGATCCCATCCGGAGCGCGTACTTGAGAGTGAGGTGGGTGGCGAAGGGGGTGAGCCCCTTCCACAGAGCCCTCACGCCCTCAGCGCGGGCGATCGTAGTGCCGCAATGGAGGATTCCGCGGTATTGGCCGGCGCGGTCGAGCTGGAGGCGCGTCTTGATCACGTCGATGGGCTGGAGGCAGCTCGCCTCCACGATACCCCCGAGCGACCCCGCCACGGCCTTCACGTAAGGCGGGATCGCATCTCCCCGCCTCGTCGCCGGAGGGGAGGGTTTTGGCGCCGTGGCGGTGGCCAAGGTGCCAACCTCGGTTGCCGGCATCGTGGAGCGAGAAGTGAGGAGAGGAATCGTGCTTCACTGCTGCTTTTGATTTTGTTTTATAATTTATAATGATACTTGTTTGGTGCACTTAATGTGGAGATAGTAGACACGCCTGAGGGCGTCCATGCGAGAGATTCCAGGTTCGTCGAATCTGATGCGGTCCAGTCAGATAATTCTTTTTTTTTTTTTCAAAACCATTGAATGCTACCAATGCAGAACACGTTTGGTTTGGGGTCGTTTGATTTCATTTCTAAAACCCGAATTCGGAGGAAGAAAGAAATTAAGAGTTAATTTTCTCTATTTTTTATGTTTGGTTCAATTACTAAAATCGAAATAAAAGAAATCGGCTGATTCCCAATAGTCCTCGATTTCGATTTTGGATTCCTTTATTTAGGATCAGGAAGACGTCAATTTTGGGGGAAATTGGCGTGGGTTCCATCGCCGAATTTCCTTTGCTTTTCCAGGCTTTTCTAGGTTTTCGGATTCCCAACTATTTTCCCCTCTCGTCTTCGTGCTCGACTGCGCCCATCCTCAACCGCATCGAGAAGTTCGTCTTCATACTCGATTGTGTCCATACTCGACCACGCTGAGGAGCTCGTCTTCGTACTCGACCGAGCTATAGATGGAGGTGAGGGCTCTGACGGCGCCGGAGACAAAGTGACTGACAAAAATGACGGGGGAGGTGGTGTGGAGCTCCTCAAGGATGGCGAGGAGGTCTTGGGCGTAGCCCTGGAGTGTGGCATAGCGGTCGAAAGCGAAGTAGTCAGGGTTCGTTCGATCGACGCCCATGTTGTCGTAGAGCACGGCACAATACTCGTTGACGAGGTGTGGCATTGGGTGCTTCCACACTGACTGGTCCGTCCCGAACTCGTGCGCTAGCACAATCGTCCGTTCGCCGCTCCCCAACACCCACATGTTGTGCGCCTCCTCCATGATGCCCATCTCTTTCTGGAGAGGAGTAGGACGGAGATGGGATTAGGGTTAGGTTTTTGTAGGGGGGAAACAAGAGGAAGAAGGGTGAGGTGTTTTGTTTGGGACCAGAGGATTTTGTCGTCACGATGGACTTAGACGAAGGCAACAAGGTCAGTGAAAATGTGTGATGGGACTAATGAAATTGATCAATTTCATTTGTCAACCAAACAACAGAATTTTAGAATTTATAAATTGACCAATTTCCAATTTCCTACCGTAAATACTCATCCAAACACTGAAATTATTTAATTCTTTCAATTCATTCAATTCCTCATAATCACTTAATTCTCTTGATTCCATGATTCTTAAAACCGGAATCGAACCAAACGGCCCCTTGGTATCACGGTTAGGGTCAGTATTTTTCAAAAATATTTTTTAAAAATTAATATTATTTATTTTATAAAAAAATATTAGTTTACAAAAGTGATTCATTAATAATGATTTTCATCTTGATTCTGGGCACCGTTTGGTTTAGAATTAATATCAGTATCAATATTTTTCAGAATTATTTTTTTCTTATAAAATTAATATTACTTATTTTACACTACTATTAAATTAAATTATTATAAAAAATTAAATAATTTTTCAAACTTTAAATTATCGTAGGATTAATTTTGATAAAAAGATATTGATTTACAAAAAGTGGCTCATTAGTCTTGATTTTGATCCTAATTTTGATCCTGAACCAAACGATGCACAATAGTTTTGTAAAATAAAAAAAATACAATTGCATATCATTTATATTATTAAACCAATTAAAATACAGAGTATTTTAAGTTCTACAAAAATAATAAATAGTAAATCTCAATGCAATGCTAAAGTTCAAAACAACCAGTCTATTCATCCTCGTTTTATTTCCTTACTTGCACCGATTTGCATCAAGTTTCAGAGACCATAGTCCTTGCACCTAATACCAATCAATATCTTCATTATTTTCCTCCAAAGGTCCCTTACCATTGTTTTCCTAGTATATGATATGAGATTTTCTTAATTGTCTTTGGAGATATCTTGTATATTTTTTAATGATAATATTGTTCTCAACTCTTTGATGTTTGTCATAGTCTCCAAGGATCGGTCTGTTATAGTAGTAGTGTTACCCTGCCAAGGCTTTTTGTAGGATTGAACTATCTCTCAATTGAAAATCCTCTATTCTAATTGTAATTTATACTTTTTTTTGTCGGTTGAAGCAATTTTTTATTGAAAAATCTCATTACTCTAGTCATTCACTCGATAGATCTTCATAGTTGTTGTTTCTTGAGGATGTTCGAACTGGGGAGTTGAATAAGAAATTCACCATTCCCCATTCCCAAATCTCAATCCATCTCACAGCACAAATTTCATTGATGTTTCTCAATGATAGATTTCTCTAGATAGCTTCGATCATTGTTGAGTTTTGGGTGTTTCGAACTCAAATTAGAGTTTGAGTTAAAGTAAGAATTCAAAGTTGGATTTAAACTTATGATTGATTTGTAATATTAGAATTTGTAATCAGAGTAAAACTCAGGTTCAATAAGGGTATATAAACATGTCATAATACATAGGGTTTAGGTGTGGTGTAGTATTGAGGTTGAACTAGAGAGAAATAGAGATAGAGGAATAGAAAGAATATAGAGAAGAGAAAGAGAGAGAGTATCAACTCTCATGTGTAGGTCTTTTTAGTGTTTTTTGAAAGTCTCTCGTGGCGATTTTTCATGATGTTCTCTTGAAGATTCTCTCTGAAGGTGAAGGGGTTGCTAAAGCTTGATGAAAAAGTTTAGTTAATTAAGAAAGAGTACAATTTTTGTTATAAACTATTGTAAAGTCTTTTTTGATAGTGGATCTCTCACTGTCTTTTTTTATTATTTTTTTATTTATCATTACTCTTCATTTCTTGTGTTGTTTGAAAATAAGGTGATTCGTGAATCTTTCGCTGCGAATCTCAATAATTAGTATCAGAGCTTAGAAGCAAACAACCAAGATGACAAAGTCCTTACTCAAGATGGAGAAGTTTGATGACAAGATAAATTTTGTCTCATGGTAGAAGAAGATGAAAGTAGTTCTTACTTATCAAGATCTACAAAAGATATTAGAGGGTAAAGAAAAGAGGCCGATCAAAATAAGCGATAAAGACTAAAAGGAGATAGATAAAAGACATTGAATTTAATTATTCTAAGACTGATTGATGATATTTTGTAGAATGTCATTAACGAAGAGACGACGATGGATATCTGGACAAAACTTGAGAAGTTATACATGTTAAAAAATATCATGAATAAGTTCTACCTGAAATAATAGTTGTACGAACTGCGTATAAGTGAATATACAACTATATTATATCACCTAAATACCTTCAATAAGATTATCAAAGATTTACTAAAAGTTGATATGGAGTTTAAAAATGATGATAAGGCGTTGATTCTCCTAATATCTCTTCCTGTTTTATATGATTATATTGTGACCATAATTCTTTATGGTAAAGAAACATTCAAGATGTAATATGTGATAACTAGTCTTCTTTCTAATAAAAAAAGGAAACTCTAATATTGATATAAAGTTTGGTGAAGGTTTGGTAGTTCATTAAAGAGAAAGATTAAGAGAATGTGAAAAAGGCAAATAATGGTCTAAATCAAAATTGAAGATGCTAGTACAATATTATTCATATAAGAAGTATGACCATATCAGACGGTATTGCCCTAAACGTGGAAAGATAGAGTCTTCCAATATAGCGACGGTAATAACGGATGATACTTCTTAGAATAGTGCGGATGGAGACGTTCTTGCAGTATCCGTAGAAATCAACATTTCTGGTGAGTGAATTTTAGATTCCGGTAGTTATTACCGTATTTACTACAAGAAAGATTAGTTTACTTATTATGCGAAAAATAAGAAGAAAGGTATTGTTTGGTTGAGTGATAATTCAATTTGTGAGATTGTCCGTATGAGAACAATCCAAATCTAGATGTTTGATGGAACGATTCATACTCTTACTAGGGTGAAACATGTCCTCAAAATGCAGAGGAATCTAATTTAATTTGGTGTGCTGGACTCAAAATGCTTGTAATTATTCAACGAGTGATTGAGTCATGAAGGTGATACGCGGTATTAGAATCCTGATGAAAAGAGAAAAGTGCGGCAATATTTATCTATTAGTAGAGAACACCGTTGTAGGTGGAGTTTTAATGGCTACAGTGGTGAAGAAGAAACATGATACTCGGAGTGATTTGATGGGAAATAGACGTTCTTCTCTAGTTACTATAACAACATATATAAGTCATTCGAAAGGCTTCCAAAAATGCAAGACTGTAGGCATGAAGAGCAAATTTGAGGCTGGCTCGAGCTCGCGTCTTGCGATTAGCTGAATAAGCTAATAGCTCAGGAGGAGAGGCTATATAAGAGATGATGGTTGAAGCTCCGTGGTGGCACATCCGAGTTTAATCCAAAGTGGAGATTGTTAGTTTTTGGTATTTCGAACTTAGATTAAAGCTTGAGTTAAAATATGAATTTAAAATTGGATTCAAACTTATGATTGATTTGTAATATTAGGAGTTGTAATTAGAGTAAAACTCAGACTCAATAAGAGTTTATAAATATACTATAATATATGGGATTTAAATGTGGTGTAGTATTGATGTTGAATTAAAGAGAAATAGAGAGAATGGAGAGAAAAGAGAGAGAGAGAGAGTATTGACTCTCATATGTGGGTCTTTTTAGTGCTTTTTGGTGTCTCTCGTGGTGTTCTCTTTGAGATACTCTCTAAAGGTAGAGACATTGCCAAAGCTTAGTGAAAGAGTTTAGTTGAGTAAGAAAGAATACAATCTTTCTTATAAACTATTATAAAATATTTTTTTAATAGTGGATTTCTCGCTGTTTTTTTTTTATTTTCTTTTATCTTGCATTATTCTTTTGTTTTTTGTGTTGTTTGAGAATAAGGTGATTCGTAAATCTTACACTACGAATCCCAACAAATCACTAGATAACCTTGATAACCAGATATTTCATAAATATACTAATGCCATGTAAAAAAAATATTCTCTGAATATTAATTTTGGAGGATGAATTTAAATCCAAAAACTTTTTTATAAGTTAAGTTATAATTCAAAGATTTATGTATACTTTTTTTTAATGACCAAAATTTATATATAATTCCACCCGATTCTAAAGACTCATATGCAAATTATTTATTATTTTTAGTATCAAACTAAATAAAATTATTACAAATAAAAAAATTTAATCAAATTTATTAACTGGATTTTCAAATTAAAGATTTATTGTTCGATTCAGGTTGATCTCCAACAACAATTTTACATAATGAAAAAACAAAATATAATTCATTTCTTCTAAAAAATTCCAAACAAAATTTTCTCTATAATTATTTTCATTTGTTAACTTTTTAGTTTTTAGAAGACAAAACATTTTTTATTGTATGATCTGACGGACACAATCTCATCTTTCATTTTTTTGAGATTATACAAATAGCCAATGATAAGTTACCTTCTGTCAAAACGTATCTCTCTAGCCCCGTACTCTTCTATCGTCAGCTCGACTGCAGTCATAGAACTCCCCCAAAATACATCAACCCATGCATGCATTTGACTCGTGTCAAACTCAGGTCAAGAGGCAAGCAAACGTGGCACGCCACTAACCCTTCTTCCTCCTCTTCCTCCGCGTCACACCATGCATGTCCGCCACCTACTCCACAACTCCACAGCTCCACCTGCTTATATAAAGTTAACACCTCCTCTCTGCCCTCCAGGAAGCCATCGGCGTGTCATTCGAGTTCAGAGAGGAAGCCCGTTTTCGGTGTTTCAGACATGTCGGCCGCGCAAGAGAGGAGGGAGCTGGACGAGAAGGCCCACCGCGGCGAGACCGTCGTGCCCGGTGGCACCGGCGGGAAGAGGCTGGAGGCCCAGGAGCACCTTGCTGAGGGTTTGCTTAGCATATTTTGATGGATTTTGATTTTTCTTTTCAAGTTTTTGGTTTGGTTTGATGTGCTGCTGTTGTTGTGTTTGTGTGAAGGACGGAGCCGCGGGGGCCAGACGAGGAAGGAGCAGCTGGGGACGGAGGGATACCAAGAGATGGGCCGCAAGGGCGGGCTGAGCACCATGGACGAGTCCGGCGCTGAGCATGCTGAGCGCGAGGGGATCGACATCGACGAGTCAAAGTTCAGGACCGGGTCCTAGGACTTGGATACCGTAGCACGAATCTCTGTGGTTGTCTGTTCTAAGAGTAATAAAATGTTTGTGCTGTTGCTTGTTGTGGTTGTATTTCCAGTTTGGTGTCAATGGTGTCTTAGCCTGAGTGGTTGTGTCGCCGTGGTTGTGTCGCGGGGGTTGTAGTTGCGACTTGTAGCTTGGTCTCTATCAATGGAGTGTTATCACCCAAATCACTCGACGCGCGCCAACTTGAAAAAGGGCAACAATGCCCACTGTTTCGTGCTTAAAAATGACAAAGGGCGTCAGTGTCGGTTGGGTCGAACCCATTTGGGGTCCTTTGCGGATCGGTCAGAACGATTTAGATGGATTCGATCCACATCGACGCCCGCCCACGGTGTCGCATTCGACCCTGCCTGGTAGGCAAAACTGTAAAAATCCATCTCCGCTCCAAGCCCCTCTCGCCCATTGTCAATTGTCATCCCCAAATCCCCTTTATATCCGTTTTCCAAAGAGATGTTCCTGGAATGTCCCATTCCCCTGCTCTATAAATACCCGGGTTCGGGAATCTCCTTTCTTCTCCAGCGAACCGAACGCCGAGGGTTCTCGAGCGGCGATGGACGCTTACGCGCTGCACCTAGTAATGGCGCCGTTGGTGGTGGCGTCCTTCGTGGCCGTCTCCGCCTACTACATGCACCGCAAAACCCTAGCCCAGCTACTCGACTTCGTCCACGCCCTTGAGCGCGATCTCGGCCGGGGCCGCTGGGGCGGCGGCGGCGAGGAGGATGCTTCCGATCGTCGTACCAAGGAAGGGCCTCGCCGGCAAGAAGTCGAGGTGGACGGCGAAGTGTAGGAGGTGGCGGAGCAGGAGGCATAGTACCGACGGGATTGCCCCTTCTTCATACTGTTTGCGAAGGTACTTGTGGATCTCCTCAGCTTTATTTTGGCTTCTCTCCGGAGTGAGAGGTTGTTCTGTTCGACATACATTGATCTGTTGGAGAAGGGATTTGGCTGAGTGGCGGTATTTATAAGATATTTTCTAGAATGATACAATGATGTTGTTAATGATATTGGTGTAATTTTGCTGAAAATAGAAACCTTATTAGATATGTATGGGCTGGCGCTTCTTTTCCTTTCCACTTTATGGAGATCGTAGAATTACATGATTGGCGCAAAGATCTTTTGCATTTTTGTTATATCCGGTGAAAATAACCAAAAAATTGATGTCATGATCGTCGCTGCACATGGTATTGTCTATGTCTATGTTTCTGGAGAATACATGATGTTTGATGTTCAATAGCGGCCGAGCTGATCAATATGTGCTTTTCGGAATCACCTATCATCGGGAAACAATTTGAATTTTGGTATACTTCAAGTTGTTTTCCCAGTTGTTCCATCTGTATGTTCTTTGTACACCTCTTTAACTCTAGGTCTTATTTGTTTGCCTCACCACTGAACCTGATTTGCGTTTACCACTACAGTTGCGATCTTTATTAGAACAGGCCTATTCAGAACAACAAGCTCTTGATAAAAGCAGCAATAGCTCTTATATGAATTTCCTTCAAATTGTGTCAATTTGTGGCACTAAAATCTAATGTTCATTTCAGATTGATGTTTTCTATTCTAAGACAGCATTCTTTGTCACTTTTATAGGACACTGGAATTCATTGATGTAGCCTAATACTGTAAGTTCATTTAGTTAAAGAAAAATAATGGGTTGCCATGACTTCTTATGCACCAGGTACCATTTCTCTTCGTTGCGCCCCAAATACAAGACGTAGCCATATCGTCAAAGCAGCTTCTCCCAAATCCCCTGTTGCTAGTGCTAGTCTGGAAGGATCAGATGAGGAAGATGATCTGATGACCATTGCCCAACGTGATGACACCTACTTACTTGCTAATGGAAATAATGTAAGCTCCTTTGTATTATGAATGATACGTGTAACTTTTTGTATTCCTTTTGTGTAACTAGAGTGATAATTACTGACCCATTGAAACCAGGGACTAGATTCTAATGGCATAGCTCAAGCTCTTCCTGTTGATATCACTGCAAATGGCGATTCCCAGTGTTTATCTTCTGGCATCATTGGATCTCATAGTATGTCCGGTGATCTGCATGGTGTCCAGCCTCATCCGGTTGCAGCAGAATGTGATATTCTTCTGAAAGAGCCTGAACATGAAAGTTTTGCAAGACTTAGAATAACACCGACTGGTATGGAATCAGTTGTTTTTTGTAAGTATTATGATATTACATGAAAGTTTAAGGCCGCCGCCCTAAATGATATAATCTATTACAAGGCACACCCTAAATGATATATGCATATCCAGAAGATCCCAAAAGGTTCAAATCTTAAGGTTGAAGGTGTGACAACTTTTTAAATATCTTAAGTTTAATGTTTTTTAGTTAACTTTTGAGGCATTTAAGAGTTATTGACGTCATTGATCAACCAAATACTATTTTGTTAATACATCTTTGGATAATTGTTATCACTTGTTTCATTGACCACACTTGCAGATACAAATGATTTCTTACGCTTGCTCCTGTCAAGTCCATCCATCAGGATCCTTATTGGTAGGCTTGCGAGAGATTCAGCCAAGATAATCTGACTCCTAACACATGGTTCTTAATCTTTTGTAGATATTGGTTAAACATCAAGAAAGCTGAATGGATCATATAATAACTGATGTTGGTAAGTCACAGCACTTCAATATGCTGTTCACTGTGAGTATCTTAGACAAGCTCATTGTCTTCCTGCACTAATGTTACAACTTCTTGTGGCATTCAATCTGCATCCTCTATTTCTTTTCTTTAGCTTGCTTTCTTATTTTCACATAAAGCATAATTCTTATGGAATCTGCAGTCAAGGATATTTCTGTTATGTCCAAAAAATTATATTTTCAAGGCTCATTTGTAAATTGGCAATTCAGGCAGCTAGAAAAGCAGACTGGATTCCGGATCCTGATTACTGTAAATATCCTAAAACAAGCCATGTTGGCTTTGGTCTGGTTCTAGGATCAGATGGACAATGCTTTCGTACTCACAGCTCAGAAGTTGTTTGATTGGTAGAATTGCTTGATGAGGCTAAAACCTGTAGCAAAGCTGAACTTCTGAAATACCTTGAAGAAAATGGTTTATATGTTAACTTGTTGATTTGTAGTTTGTATGCCCTAGTTCTTCTTTTTTTAATTTGTTAATTTGAGGATTTAGTTTACGAACCAGTAAAAGTCAGCTTTTAGAATCTGCAGTGCCTATCATTGGACTATGTGAGTAACTATGTGCAATCACTTGATAAGTCATTGAGCTGCACTTCTAGTGATCCTATCTTTGCTTTAGATAAACTTTAACGGACAAGGAGCTTGGAAAAACTGCAGTCAGTTGGCTATGGAGTTGTCAAATAAGCTCTTTACAAACTTATCTGTGCATATTTAGTTCCCATGTCAATTTTTAATTGTTTCTTGGGTGTTTTTATACTGTGACTGCATTGCTATTGCTATTGTATTTCAATTTTCTACTAGTCATTTTATTTAATTTTCAGTTTTTATAGTCGCTACTTTTTCATACATGAAATAATCCTACCTAAGTTTGTTAGTTGTTCAGTTGTTGGTTGTGTACTTTAATCATCTGAGATTGGCATATGAACTTTAGCTGAATTTTTTTTGTAAAATTGCCAAAGGCCTGGAACTGAAAGTTTTTTTTTCTCTTGTATTTGGAAAAACCTTTTTCTTTTCGGATCAACTAATTATGGCATCATTTGGAGACTTGATGCATCTCTTTATTCTTCTATTAACTGATTACCTATTAAATTATCTTGGTTTTCTATGTTCAGAATTTCTTTTGATAATTATTCCTGCAATCTTTTCTCTTTATTCTAACTTTATATCAGGTATGCAGATCTGAAGAATAACCGGCTAACTGAATATAAATTTAGTTTTGATGAAATGCTAAAAGATGAGGTAACTTTTGTCTGTTGGTTCCTGTTTTGATTGTGCGGCCACCTCAAACCTCTGTAGACTTATATCACCATTATTATAAGCTAGTGACTCTTTCATGCTTGGATGCTCATTTTTTTCCTTTTTTTTTAGCTTTTACAATAGATGTTCACATAATCCACTGCATCTGTGGATGTGCTTGCTGCGTGACCTGGATGAGTTATTTTCAAACATAATTTGCTGTTGCACAATACCTTGACTGCAACTTGTGATATATTTAGTGTTGAGGTTTAAGAGTATTGTGTTTGTTCATATATTTCAGCTGGTGAAAACATATACCCAAGGAGGTTGATGAAATTTTTTTAGAGGAAGCTGATAACAATTATCATCAGGAATCTGTGGTACAACTACAATCCTTATCCCCGCTGTAATGCTGTTTTGTTGTGTTTGTACCCCTGAGATCTGCTTAGAGTTTGCTTGTACCTCTTCAGTGAGCTGATTCAAAGCTTGCGACTGGAAAATATTATGTTCCAGTAAGCTCTAATGGACCATTTTTTAGCATTTCAACCAACCTGAGCATTATGCTGTACTGAACTTGCCATCCACTTCCAAATTCAGGACAAAATCCTCAGAGTTAGAGCAGCTGACTGATCTTCAAAATATTCTCAGCATCTCCCTGGACCATAACAGTGGCTTTGCCTTAGCTATTATACTGCATTGTATGTTCGTAATACAGGTGACACTGTGCTTTGTTGTATTAACTTCTGAGGCTTCTTTAAGCATTACATTTTTTTTCCAACATAACAACATGCCTTGGTTCTCATAATGCTGAAACATGTATTTCTCACATTGATGGCAGCTCATTTCTAAGGAACATTGCTGCTGCTGTTTGCATTTTTTTTTTTTAGATTGCTGTTTGTATTACGGAAACCTTTACCATGATTTCCTGCATGCTTGATATTTGGACAAAGCCTTGCTTGTTCACAACCATGAATATAGAAAGTGAAAATGCAACTACATGACATTTTGTTCTTCAAGTCAGTTTAGTTCTTGATTAATTTGGGACATATTATCAGTTTATGTATCCACTGATCAAATGTAGGTTCATGTGCTACAAAGTTTCTATCAATACTAAATGATGCTTTGAATTCTTATCCATATGCCCCACCTTTCCAACTAAAGAGAAATGTTGTTGCTTGTGTGGATTTTCATTCTTGCATGTGGAAATGTTGCTATTTATCTCTCCGTCCATTGGTTCTGCATTAATCTGGTACACATTAGCATTGTATGTATCTGCTTTTGGTGTCTGTATTGGCAATGAGTAGGTTTGTGTGCCATGGCTTTTTTGGTAATTGACCATTACCTTCAATGATGATGACGTTTTTTCCACAAATATTGTTTTTGATTCTAACCCATATCCCCCGCTGTTCCAATCACAAGGAAATACTCCTGTTTACTTGTTGTATGCTCATGCTCACATATGCTCTATTATCAGAAAATCTGGTAAAGAAATGGAGCTCCAAAGAGCAAGTACTTTTATTGCTAATGTGTTTTTTTTTTTTTCCTTATTACTGTTGCTGATGCTGATAAAGATCTCCTATGTTGCTTTTTTGGTTCTTTTTCTCAAGGAATCATTTTTTCCTACAGACAGGGACAATTATAGTGAGTCATGTCAATGGATGGGCCTTGAGTCTACATCTCATTTGGTTTGCAGAGGTAGTAATATATTGGGTGGATGAAATTATATTCTGTGATTGCATCATTTTTTCGTATTAATTTTGACTTCTTTGGCTTGTAATTCATGTCTTATTAATTTATTTTTTTTCCCTATAGTGCTTGTTGGGTTCTTTTGTATGCAATTTCTATCACTTATGAGGTGTTAGGCATTATACATGGTGGCACACATTATTGTATCATATATGAAATCAAAAAAGAAGAATGAGGTTTCCTATGGTTGTTAGCGGCATGCTGCTACTTTTTGGGGGAAATATTTCTCAAAAAAAAAAAAAAAAAAAAAAAATCTTTTACAGTGAAATAGGATCTGACTTTTGGTTTTGGGTGGTTTATAGGGAACCAATCACTGAGGAAGTGAACTTAGTTTATAAAAATCTTTTCTGCTTTTGTAATTTGAAAATTATTCTTATGCGAATTGATGAATGTGCTGCCATAATTGAATCTAGACTTTTATGCCTTTATAAGCCTCCCAAGGTCTCTATGCCAGAGATATTCTGCATTAGAATCTAGTTTCTTGCCAATTTTTATGAATTGTTTATTCACTTTGATCCTTCTATAATTAATGTTCTTTTGCGTGATTTATCCCCTCCTGTATTTTAGACTGGAAGTAGCCAAAATGAACGCTCAGAAGCTTTTGAGGTTTCTTATCTCATATATCCAAATATCAATATGACAGTCGTTTTTTACTTTGCTTTTTATGTCCTCTTTTGTTTTTGGCTTCTTCTAGATAGTTGAGGAGGCCTGCTTAAATATCCTTCCCAATGTGTTGCCCCATTATTTATATGGCTTAACATATAAATTCTCCAGACTCTATCCAAGCTGCCATGCATATTTTTACTCAACTGTCTGGATTTTTGGTGTCATGCTTTTGTTTGGACGTGATTAAAAACGCATGCAAGACCACATTATGCTATGCTATGAGATAATTATCTGGCTGTAATTGTGTAAGTATCATACCTTACCTTGGTTTGTCATTGGATGCCACAGGTGGTTGGATCCCTAGACGAAACCAGCAGATTGACAGCTGTTGTGATGACATTCTAGTGTATTATTTGCAGTGTTTTTTTTTTTTAGTTAGTAGTAATAATAATAAACCAATCACACATCACAGGAAATAGTCCGATGTTGAGATTCTGTTGTTTCTATGAAATCATCCGTTTAATGGATACTTCCATTTTACTCTCGATGGAAGAAATCTATTTCGGAATATATTCACAGATGCGCGAATATTTTAGTGAAGATCCTGCCAACTAAGCTGTCAATAAGACATGGAGAAACTATTTTCGAAATAAAAGAGGAAAAGGGTTAAAAATAGCGCAACAGTATTTTGAGCATCAAAACTCTAGTTGAGCGTTGCACTGGAATGTAATGAAATGTATTTGCATTACATCATTTTTTTTTTTTTGAGGTGCCTGCAAAAATAATAATAATAATAATAATAACGAAACGGCAAGACAAATGGTTTCAGGAAATAGAAAGTGGTTTTTTACAATAAATTTTGGTCTGCATGAAAATGTATTCTCCGTGAGATTTTTTGAATTAATAATCTCTGATTTTCTTTTTAGATGGAGAGCCCTGAACTTTATCTCTTGCAAAATAAAAAAAAAAAAGTACACCGAAAAAAGGTCAACTCACAAATAACCCCTTTGCTTAAACTATTGTGTTCGGGTGACTTCCTAATTACTGTACCGAGTCCTAGTGATACTGAATAAACACGTTGACCTCGCTAGAAAATTTTGATCATTTAACAAAATTATCAACAAACCAGTTTCGCCTTTATATTGTTAATTGATGAACTTTTTACCACAAGTAACCACAAAGTAACTCTTCCTAATGAAAGAAATTTTGTGGAGATAAATATAACTAATTAAAAGGGAGTGCGACAGATAGAACTGAATATTTCAAGGAAAAGAGAAGGACAAGAACAACCCATAACTCACCTGGCCAACATTCTAGCAGTTGCACCCGTGGACCTGATTATCTGCATTTCGCATGAAGCATCCATCACGGAAAACTTGAAAGGGCATACATTTTTCTGCAATTGTTATTGAAAATAGAAAAAAAAAATACAGAAATGATAGTTATAGAGAAAACACTAATCATGGCTATCTAAAGACCAGATCATCACATCAACATCGTAATAAAGTTATCAGGATAATTTTCTGTTGTCCAACATAAGCCACATTTATATGGAAGAAAAAAGAAAGAAAAAAAAAAGAGAAACAGTCCGCATTACATTGCAGGTAACATAATTGTCCAAATTCAAACAGCTAGCATGCTTGTATTGGAATACAATCTGGATAATTTACAATGTTAACAACCAGCATTTCATGCTAAATAATAGTGATTAAGGTCCATGTGGAAACAAGCCGCAGCTTGCTCAAACCCAAGATGTTTCAAGTTCTACTCAGTTGATGACATGATCTAATTGCAGCATAAAACATTGACTAGCATCCTAAGTGGACTGTCAATCTGCATTAACTAGTGCTCAAAAGTTGCTTCTCATAAATTGAGCAGGCAGCCTCTTGCGAATCAGATCTTGCAATTCTACCTCGCCAGGGAACCTCTGCTCATTCAACTTCGAGAACACCTACAATATAAAATGAAAAATAAACCAAAGCCCAGCAATATGTTTATTACTATGAAATTAGCAACATTAAAATCCTAGAGAGAACTTGTGATATTATCCAAGAGAAAGAAGTATCAGAGATGTGCAGGGTCATATACTTGGTCTACACTAGTTTTTCCATAAATAACAAAGCACTAGGCTATTATTAGCATAAGGAAGTATCTGTGAGTCTGAAATTTCTAGGATGCACGATTTTTCAGATGAAAAAGTTGCATAGATAATGGAGAAAAGCATGCAACCATATTTGATTGCCTCAAAATGTGAACACCTTCACCACAGCAATCCCTGCATAACACCTCTAATAAATTCTCTTAACATTCCACGGGCCAATAGATGAAAATGCTAGACAGTACCAAGAGAAACAGGGAGACACATGTCAATCTATTGCCCTGGTAAGATCCTACATGAAACCACATTCAAGGTCATAAAGGGCAAAAATAGTGTGACATCATGGGTGTCTCCATAACAAATCAGGGGTTGATCAGGCATCTTCCAGCAAATGTGAACCTTCGCTTCATGTCTTTGAACAAAGTTTCCTTAGAGCTATGAGCCAACAGGGAGGAGCTAAGAACCAATTGTTAGTTGCAAGGAAAAGATGAATTCAATGGACAAGAGGGAATTCAGCAAATTACTGATAAACACCAATGTTTATTCACCCAAACAAAATCTTCATTCTCCGCTTACGTAGATAAAAACCTATATCATCTAGTTCGAAACTCAAGATTGGGAAATCAAAATTAAATTATCATGGGATTGATCGGCAAGTGGCTAACATCCATAGCAATATCCTCTGTTGAATGACATGCAGTAACAGCTCAATAGGAGGATGCATTTTGTATGACTATTGTTTCATAAATCACACTAAAGGTAATGATATAACAACAGCGGCAAAACAGTAGAATCCAGGAATTCCTTGAACCAGAATGCCAAGAAGAATGAATTGCCAATTAACTTACCAAATCGCCATTCAAATAAACCTCAAAAGCACCAGAGCTCTGCAAGAAGGACTGCACAAAATTTCCCAGAAGCCAAGTCGTGGCAATAGAACCAAACCTATTGGCCCGCAGCGAGAAATACCACGGAGGCGGCGTCATGAATCCCAACCGAGGAAATATCTGCTCCCCCGCCATTATCAAACCAATAACTCCAAACTGCGCAACCGGAACCATCTTCCCAATCACCCGTTTCGGAAGCGGAGGGGGGTAATTCGCCAGCGTGACCTCGATCCCCGGAAAAGAAGTCTCCAGCATCTTCTTCATCGTCACAGCCGTTCCCCTGGGAAACACTCCGATCAGAAAAACAAGAAGAGAAGTGCACTAGAGGAAGGTTAGGGGAAGGGTTTTCACCGGTAGGAGCAGGAGGCGCAGAACTTGAGGTCGACGGTGTGGCCATAGCCGATGCCTCCAATCTGGGGGGTCTGGAACAATCGAAGCAGAGATCTGAGATCTGAGATCGGAGATCGGATAATGGATTGAAGGAAAAGGGGGGACTGACCTTGGGGACGGAGAAGACGTCCGGTGATTGCTGATGGTGAGCGTAGGGAGGGGGGTGGTGGCGGAGTTGGGGCTGCTTCGGGGGAGGAGGAGTGAAGAGATGGAGGAGATCGGAGCAGAAGAGGAAGAGTGGGAGGCCGACGAGCAGCAGCTGCATCCGATCCATTGCCAGATGGGGAATCCTTTCCTTCGATTCGCTTCAGCAGGAAGAAGAAGATGATCTGCGAACGAAGACGGTCGCGGGTCCACGGGTACGGAATACCACTGCGGTCTCGTTGTTCGGATCCGGATCGTATATCTGTAGACCCGCAAGAACGGATCCGCTATCTTTGCTTTCTTTATTCGGCTTATTTTCAATTACCTCCCTAAAATCATGGTATTTGGAACACACCCCCTCGTCTTTGAAAATACACATTACTCTTTTGAGAAATTATTTGAAAAATTTTATAAATCTTGTTTCCAGGTGTGCTTAAATGCATAATTATTGACCTTAGCTCAACTAATATTTTATGTGTGCATTCATTAATCGCCATGATCACATTTTTCGCTTTCTTTCAAATGCAATCTTTTATCATTGAGATTAAAATTAGGTGCACATCAGACAAAGACAAATTGAGTGAATATATGTAAGGGCGAGGAAAAAAAAAGCGAAAAATTGATATACCATACCGGATCGATTGAGAATTATTTTAAAAATCTGATCTTCAAAGTAGATCGGTATAATTCTAGTTATTAATTTTTGTGAAATCATAAAACCGGTTCTAATTTTGATTTTACACCTTATAAAAAATTAGTAAACTAAAATCATATCAATTTTAAATAAGTATATAAATATTATATATATGTGTATTGTATAATGCATACATTACATATATATGAAAATTTAATTTCGTATTTATAATTTTTTATAAATTATATTTGATTTTTAAAGTATTATAATGTAAAGTTTAGATTTTTAAAATTATTAGTTTGAGAAATCGGTATGCCATATATCGGTTTTGCAATCGCTTTAAAAATGGTTTAGAACTTGAATCGAAAATTTGATTCTCAATCCAAATCGATTTAATTTTGATTTTAAAATTTTTCAAGAACTCGAATCTAATTTATATTCTAAAAATTATAGAAGCCGTATGATTTACTGATTTTGTTCACCTCTACATATATCATTTATTTGTCATTTTATGGAATTTAAAAATAACCCCTCGCACTTTCTGAAAGATACGGGTAACCCCTTGCATTGTCAATATTTACAGAAGAGGACTCTAATTTGCAATTTATTTGCGAAAAGCACGCTCGGCGAGCAGCTAACTTTTGTAGGTTCTGTTCGAAGCGAATATCATAAATAATTTGAAACTTCCATTTTGCCCCTTATTGCTTTCTTCTGCCCTATGTGTACAAATTAAGGTTTTCCAGCAAATTTTTGAAAGCATTGAGTACTAGAATGAAAAACAAGAGAGCAAACAAGGTCAAATCAAACTGAGAAATTGCTGGCTCTAGCCAATGGCATGCTAATGCAGGTTTCGAAAATGAAGACACAACAAATAAAACGTACTTTTCCAAATACTAAAAACACCGGAATATTTGCAAAAAAGAAATAAATAAATAAACCTATTATCAATATTTCTTGTTGATTAACTGCTATAAGTTCGTTGATTTTTCATAACACTCGATTCGCGATCTGTCGTTTTAACTGGTGCTCATCGATTTCAATTTCCACCCACTATTTGATGTGATTGACGGTGAAGGTTCAGAGCTATGCCGGTGACATTATCGTTATTTTAATTAGGGATAATCCCTGAAATCAACCTTAATTATCTATAATTTTCGTAATTTTTGAAATTAACCGCACTTCTTTTTTGTCAAAATATTTATCTAC
Organism: Trichopus zeylanicus subsp. travancoricus; assembly: GCA_005019695.1. Classification (NCBI taxonomy): domain Eukaryota; kingdom Viridiplantae; phylum Streptophyta; class Magnoliopsida; order Dioscoreales; family Dioscoreaceae; genus Trichopus; species Trichopus zeylanicus. The sequence goes on from RXID01014580.1 coordinate 55,613, forward strand.
AGCCCTATCGTTATTTAATCAAATTTTTCTCAAAAAATTTCGATTTTACCCTCGATTATTTTTACAATTAAATCCTTAAAAACTTATTTTTTTTATTATTTAACACTCTAAAATTCGAGCGTGGACAATCGAGGGCGAGGCAGTCTGCGCCCCGGTGTCGAGGCCGAGGCCGTCTGCGCCCGCGTGCCGGCATGCCGGCCTAGACCTCCCCTCCCGCCGCCGGCCTCTGGCGTCGCTGCCCGCACGCCGCCACCTTCATCGCCGTCGCAATAATTTCAAAGATTTTTCTGTAGATCGGAATAATTTCGAAATATTATTTGCAAAAATCCGAATTTCGATGACTTTTCTATAAATCGAAATAATTTCGGGATGTTAAATAATAAAAAATAAGTTTTTAGGAGTTTAATTGTAAAAATAATTGAAGGTAAAATCAGAATTTTTTGGGAAAAATTTGATTAAATAATAATAGGGGGTGTAGGTAAATATTTTGAGAAAAAAAGGATGCGGGTAATTCCGAAAATTACGAGGATCGTAGGTAATTAAAGTTAATTATAGGAGATTATAGGTAATTATTCCCTTTTAATTAAGTAGTTACTCCAAAATATTTAAAATAAAAGGCAGCCGAGATTTTTCAAAATTTTGAAGATGTGTTCTAATTTTTCGAGATTTTTATTCAATTTTTCTGCTGTGGCAGGAATCGTTATCGTTATTAATATCATTTAAAAATTGAAGGAATTTTTAAAAATTTAAAATTTTTTCCTAAAAATTTTGAAATGATCACGCGGTCCATTCCATTCGCACAGACCCGCTATTGCCCATTGGTTTCAGTTGCCATGTTCTGTTTGTGTAAAACGTGTTCAAACGTGTTCCACCTGATTTTTTTTTTTTTTTTTTTTTTTTTTGAGGAGTGACCGGAAATTGTCTATTTTGACTCAAATGGAAATCTAAAATTCTATAAACCGGAAATCGGAGAAAGAGCTACTAATATCCGATCAACTCGAAATCCCCGTTATACCCCAACTCGACACCCCTATAACAACGAGCTTTTTTCCTCAGCATGCAACGTGTCAGTTTTCTACTGGCTGACATGTCCGAAGGAATCTCTGGCAGGCAATCAGAATGTGATTCACCGGAGGTGAGTTGGATATCTTGTTCCGAACCAGAGGGGCATCAGAGTCAATTCGTTCGAAATAGAGCACAGATTTAGAATGCGGTATTATTACAGATGTGACCACGTCTACGCTTCGGTGTTCAATTGCGACCCGAAGTCAAAAAAGCGCGAGTCAAGTTTCCATCCGCGGGCGTCCAAAGCCTGAACAGCGAGTCAATGCCTCAAAACCTCCTTTTTACTTTAATTACATTAATTTTCTCTTAATTCCATCTCTAATTTTTTCTCGTCCCAGTATTTTTCTTTTGCGGTAAATTCGACTCCGAGTCCGTACTCATTCTTCTCGTTCGACTTGGAATTCAACGGAGAAATTGAATTAAAACAGAAAATCACCCCATTATTAAATTAACAATGTTATACGCGTGGGAGGGGGAAACGAAAACAGGGTAGAGGGGAAACGGCAACGGGCTCTATATAGCAGAGTCCTCTCCGAGGTGCACGCCTTTCCTCTAAAGGCGAGGAAGGGAGAAGAGAGGGAGAAGAAGAGAGAAGAGAGGGAGAAGAAAAACGAGAGGCTCTGAAGAGACGAGATCGAGCAGCCTCAATCTCCTCATCTTCTTTCTTACTCTGCTTAAAAATCCAAAAAATCTCGTCTTCGATCTCCAGAACCGCAGCTGAAGCTCAAAAATCCCATCTTTGATCTCAATGTCGAGCGTTTTCCTCTCCCTGAAGCCGCTTCCAGCTTTTTTGCCTCGTCCTGGGCCTCCCAATCTGCAACCGGCGAGGCCAAAGCTCTTCAGGAGGCAATCCTTCAATTCCAGCCGTCCGATCGGGCTCGGGCTAGGGCTCGGGACCCGGGCTCTGTTCCGGGATTGGGCCCTAGGGGTGGCGGCGCCTCTGAGAGTCCCCACCGTTGAGGAGGAGCAGGAAGGGTGGGATGCGGGGGCGGAGAAGGAGACGGAAGAAGAGGAAGAGTTCGATCCGGGTTCTCCGCCGCCGTTTGGATTGGCGGAGATCAGGGCCGCGATACCGAAGCATTGCTGGGTGAAGGACACAGGGCGCTCGCTGAGCTACGTGGTCAGGGATGTTGTAGCTGTCTTTGGACTGGCGGCCGCGGCAGCTTATATCAACAGTTGGGCGTTCTGGCCGATCTATTGGGCCGCACAGGGGACAATGTTCTGGGCTCTCTTCGTTCTCGGCCATGACTGGTACTCAAAAGTTTGGATTTTTGTGGGGTTTCATGAGATTTGTGGTTTGTTTTGTGCTAAAATTTGGACTCTTTGTTTGGGCAGTGGGCACGGGAGCTTCTCGAAGAACAGGAATCTGAACAGTGTCATGGGGCATTTCCTCCATTCTAGCATTCTCGTGCCTTATCATGGATGGTATGGCTTCCTTTTTTCCTCAATTTGATTTTTTGAAGGTAGATTGTCTATTTTAGTACAAAGTGGGGTGTTTAATTGGGATAAAACCGGTGGATTTTGTAGGAGAATTAGCCACAGAACTCATCACCAGAACCACGGGCATGTCGAGAACGACGAATCTTGGCACCCGGTAAGTGCTCGATCTCAATATTTCTAGGTAGCCTCTTTGAACTATTGGCTGATTTATGGGATGCGATTATCCTGGTTTATTTGCAGTTGTCTGAGAAGATATATCGGAGTTTGGATACAGTTACTAGGAAGCTCAGATTTACGGTACCATTTCCATTGCTTGCCTACCCTGTTTACCTGGTAAGCAAATACATTCTAATCGGTAGTATTAGTTGTTCGATGGTTGTACTATTGTCTGGTTAATTCACATAATATGTTGTTTTGTCAGTGGGCAAGGAGCCCAGGGAAGGAGGGAACCCACTTCCACCCGGATAGTGATTTGTTTGTCCCAAATGAGAGGAAGGATGTGATGACATCGACTGCGTGCTGGTTGGGAATGGTGGCACTGCTTGGAGGATTAACATGTGTTCTGGGCCCTTGGCCGATGTTTAAGCTTTATGCAGTGCCATACGCGGTAAGGATCTTTAGGCTGTCGCTAATTTATGCCTAAAATTTATGAATGTGGTTACTGTTTTGATTTTGTGTGCCTTGCGAGCATTTTTAGATTCTGATTGTTGTATTGAATGTGCTTTGGGATGCAGATATTTGTCATGTGGCTGGATCTTGTGACTTACTTGCATCACCATGGTCACGAAGAGAAGCTTCCCTGGTATCGTGGAAAGGTATGGCATGTATTACTTAAATCCTATAGGAGTTGCATTTTCAGCATTTATTCTTATGAAAAAGATTGAGATTGGAAAGCATTTAGTTAGATTTACTTGTTCTCGAGATTGGCAGAATTGTTTCGTTACAAATTGCAGAACTATGCATACCTTTTTCCCCGTCTTTGAGTAATGAATCGCTAATATTGTGTGTCAGCTTCTAGTCACAGGAGTTAAAATATTGTGTCGTTCTCTTTGCAATGAATCACTAGTACTGTGAGTAATCATCATGAGAACAGAAAAGTAAATGTGTGTGACATTCTACAATTGTTGTTTCACTAAAGTCATGCTACTGAGGTTCCTATTTCTTACCAGACAGTTTAAGATCTAATCGGAATGTAGAAATGAGCCAATGACAGCATGCTCGTAGGTTTTTTGTTCATTTTCTGATGAATTTATTTTTGTAAAGTGAAATAATTTCCTTGTGACTGGAGCTGGATTTTTCTTACAAGTTACTTATTGTATGTATTTCTATTCTAGGAATGGAGTTACTTACGCGGAGGATTAACAACAGTCGATCAGGACTATGGATGGATCAACAACATCCACCACGACATTGGGACTCATGTCATACATCACCTTTTCCCTCAAATACCTCACTACCATCTAGTAGAAGCAGTAAGTAGCCCCTTCAGCTGTTCCTCGTAGCTAATTTGATGTTCAACTTTGATTGGATTGTTACTCATAGGGATTCCAATGCTTCTTTGTAACAGACTGAGGCAGCAAAGCCTGTGTTAGGAAAGTACTATAGAGAACCGAAAAAATCTGGACCCTTTCCATTTCACTTATTTGGAACCCTTGCTAGGAGCTTGAGACTTGACAATTACGTTAGCAATATTGGAGATGTTGTATACTACCAAACTGACAATCAGATGGACAAAGCTTCACAAAACAAGTAAATAGCGGAGCTCTTCTGATCAGCTCGAAGGAATGCAATGTGCCAATGACTGCTGATCCATAACTCGTCCAATTCCAACCCCAGCAAATGCACAAAGCCTGGATTTTATTGCAGGCACCATGACATGAGTCTGATTCTTTTCTCTTCCAATCTATGCATTATTTAGTAACTCAAGTGTTGTCGTGGGAGGTTTTGAACAACACAAACAGGCCCTGTCATTCTTTATATTTGAGATTTAAGGCAATAAGAAATGGAGAAATTTGCTTCTTTTTGCGTAGATATAATTTCATGTGCTTCCTGCCACTTGTTCTTTAAACTTTGCAAATATCCCAGGCCTAGTCCGCGAACGTTTCTGAGAACCTGGCTTGCCCTGGCCCGTTAATCCTAAATGGTTAGAGCCGGTTTGGATTGGATTGCTAGTACAGAGTCAGGTAATCTTTAAAAGAATTGATCCCAACACATGGGAGGAGTTCACTGTCAGAGACTTCTTTTGTAGTGCTAGATTTTATCGCGTCGCACCAATAATTGGTCGCCATCCGCGCGTGATGGGAATGCATGCGTCTCTTTATCATATTACTGAAGGATTCGCGTGATCTTTTTTAATGTTTTTTGTCAAAGGCAAAAATCATATTAGCCACTGAAAACGATGACGAAATTCTGTGGAGGCTAAATTTTTTATTATTTTAGGATTCTTTTTTTCAAAAGAAATCGACTTTTTGCATTTTCTCAGCAAAATATCGAGTTTATTTAAATTATTTGTAAGAAAATATTTGTTAATAATCGAGTCTAATTTTATCGTTTATTTTTTTATTTTTTTAAATAATTTATTTTGATTTATCTATGAACCGAACGCACAAACCGACCCTCCTGAAAGGGAATCAGGAAGCACAGACAGACCCTTGATCTGACGTTGTAGCTGCTAGCTCATACCATATACTTATTGTCGAGCAATTGGTTCCTGTCCAACGCAATCCAATTGAACAGAAGCTACCCGGCCGAGGCCCCGGATTAAAGAAGAAAGCCCGTGATCAGCGCTGAGCCCATTGGACTGTGGGCACGAGAGCTCCCGAATGCCCCCTGGAATATATGTATTGCGGAAATTGTGACTCATAATACGACAAGTGTGTCTGTCTGGATCCGTCTGTAGTACATGGTTCATTCGGGACTCCTGGTGACCGTAGAGAATTATTGGGATTTGCAGCTTAAGTTTCACGAATTATCTTATTCTCAAACAATACAAGAAACGAAAAGTAATATAAAATAAAAAAAAATAACAAGATAAAGTGGCGAGAAATCCATTATCAAAAGAAAAGTCTTTTACAAGAGTCTAAAAGAAAGATTTCACTTTTTTTTTATTCAACTAAATTTTTTCACCAAAAAACACTAAAAAAATTCACACATGAGAGCCGACACACTCTCTCTTTTTTTCTTCTCTCTATTTTTTCTATTCTTTCTAGTTCAACATCAATATTACGTAATCATATAAATCCTATATATATTTATAGATTTTTATTGAGTCTGAGTTTTATTTTAATTACAATCATAATATTACAAATCAATCATAAATTTAAATTCAATTTTAAATTTTTACTTTAATTTAAATTTTAATTTGAATTCGAGATACTTAAAATTCGGGAGGCCGGGGCGGTTGGAAGACCAAAGAGTAGTATAACAAGGCGAAGTCTGATCTGGATTCTGAGTCTCTGACTACGTTGTAGCGACGGATCACTTCAAGCCTCGGATTTTGGGAATCTCGGCTGCATGCAGGCCTCATCAGATGCCAAAGCACCCGTACGCTTTCATCTTCGCGTACCTCTTCCTGCTCTACAACCAGATCGTCCTTCATCGCAGATTAGCTGTTAATGAAATCTAAGCCATTCGGGCTTTTGTTTGGTGACATTTCTGCTAGCTGTTAATCACCGGCGAGGTTTCTCGAACCGATTAGCTACTTAATCTAATTGTCCATGACTCTTGAGCCTAATAATTCATTTCAATATGTCTTAACACTCGTGCGAGAACACCGATGCGAATGGAGATTGAAAAGTAATGTACTTCAAAAGGGAGAGTCGACGGTGGGAGAAGAACGGAAGCTATTTTATAAGAGTTTGGGCCCGCCATATTACGGACCCGACCCGGAAGACGCCAAAAGTCAGCGGACAGGCCCTGCCACCCCGTACCCTTTGCCCGTGTCGGCCATCATTATTTTCTCTGACGAAAATGCCGGGAAACGAAAATTTCGTACTGTTTATCTGCAGAATGGGAAACGGCAGCCTGTGACGCATTTAATATCATTATTTGTTTTTTTTTCAAGGTTTAAAATTTCGGCCCACCTCCGTTTTTGATAATGGTCGAAACATTTCTTCGTAAATTACGATTTCGGATTTTAAAAATATATTATTTATATTTATATATTATAATTATATTATAAATCACTATTAGTTTAATGGTAAAATATTTAATTGGAATTAATTGAGACTTGAGTTTGAATCAAAGGAATTAGTTTTTGCTTTCTCACTTATTTTTTGTTTTTTATCAAAAAAATTAATTAATATTTTTAAATATATATATATATCTAATTTTATAATTGTATAATATTTTTTAAATATTTTAAAATTGAAAGTTAAAATTTAGGTAAAAAATTTAAAAAATAATTTAATTGAAACGAGATCGAAACGACCGAAACATATTGGTTTCGCAACCGATACTCCACCAAAACCGATTCTGAAACCAAAACTTAAAATCTTACTTTTTTTATTTTAAATTGTGACATCTCCCATTTATTCTTGTCTTTAATACACTCTTTGTTAACAAACTAATTTTTTATTAGTTCGACTAACTTTTTTTATTTATTAAAAAATTAATATTAATAATTTCACATTATTATTAAATTTAATTAATTATAAAAAAAAATTATATTTTTAAAATTTAAATTATTGTAAAGTCAATTTTAATAAAAAAAATATTAATATATAAAAATAATTTTGTTGATGGAGCATGGTTCACCTTAATTTTGATTCAAGAGAATTTTTGAAATTGAATTCACTAGGCCATCTTTCTTTCGAATATGCAAAAAGAGCAACCATGAAAAAGACTATAAAAAATTCTCTCGCGACGATTATTTCGATGATCAAATCATATTTTCTTTTTGGAATACGAGTGCAATTAGAAATTAGAGATTAGTTCCTCACCTCTTTGGATATTCTATGATTTATAGTTTTTATGAGAATTTGGTGTATTCGTATTTCGCGATTTCAAATAATTATTTCACTAATTTCTCCGGTGAACGTAGAGATTAATTTCGGATTCTCAGGGATTAATTTCTAGAAGCGCTGAAGATTTGTTGGTTGGGATACCATATTCAGCAAATTGAATCTAATAAATTTGATTTCAGCCAGAGTTTAGGACATAATTGATTCTTTTCGGGAGCTTTATTCATATTTGAAGTAACCCAACCCTCGATGACTCGGTATATTGGCTAACCTTTGAGTTGTATATTTCTGTTTGTAATCGATATTTTGAGCTTAGTTTCATCGATCCTTCTGGCTCAGGAGGTTCGATTTTGTTCGGCTTTAAACTTTTTTTTTTTAATTATCTAGGTTGGTTGCTTTGACTAATAGCTTCACTCTCGCCTTATACATATTTGATTTTTTCCAACCGTAACTTAATCACTTAATATATTATTAAATTTATTAATTTTAGTTTTATCCTTTATCTTTGTCCGTTATTGGACCCAATTTCTTTATCCGGTTCCTGATTGCTGTTGACCAGACCATAGACAGAGATACTGGTTCTTTCCGGGGTCAGATCATTGATTTCCATCGATCACGCCGTCATCTCCACGTTCAGAACTATCAAAATAGGATGAACTTTGTTGCTTCAGCCTGATTTTGAATTCCATAACTAATTTCCAAATATTCTAAGTTTTTTTTTTTGGATTAAAACAAAAAAGGATAAATTTTCGTCTTTGGTCAAAACGAACGGCCACAGGATCACGTTTCCCGTCCTCCTCCCTGACTTAGATTCCACACCAAGTGTGAAATGTTAGACGAAGAAAAGCTCATGAAGAGCGCAGAGCCAATAGCCGCCTGCCATTTTCAAACAAGCACTCTCCCTTTCCCTGTTCAAACACTAAGCCCGCTTTCCCCCACTCTTTTCTTCTTCCTCTTCCTCTCTAGCCTCTTCCTAATTCTCTCATCGCACATCACTCTTCACATTTCATTCAAATTCTTCAATGATACACTCCTCACACCCTCCTTCTCTTTCCTCTTTCTCCCTCTCCACCTTCCCCTATGAACTCGTCTTCTTCTTGCTCCTCTTCTTTTGAATTGCATTTGCATGACCCTGCAATGGGCTGTTTCTCCGGGATCCTCCGCCGCCTGCTCTGCCACAATGACCGAACCCGCCCGAGGCCGCAATCTGAAGAAACCGGCGGCGTTGTATGCTGCTCCAAGGCCGAGCTGAAGAAGGCGCCGCCAAGTCCTGGGCTGGTGGCGAGACTGATGGGTCTGGAGTCCATGCCAGTGTTCCCTTACACTCCTCCGAAAAGCTGCATGGGAAGAAGCCGGTCTACGAGCTCGCTGGAGAGCTGGCCTCTGTTCTTCCCTGCTGAGAGGAACCGTGCCAGCCCTCAGATTCGGACGTCGGTTTCGTTCAGAGAGGTGCCGACGTTTTTGAAGCAGGAGAATGAGGACTTCTTGCTTCTCACTTTTGTTGCTGAGGATGTTGAAGGAGTCGTCTTTCAGCGAAATGAGGTCAAGCCGAAGAAGGAAACGAAGAATGTCAGCAAAAATGAAGCAGAGAAACAAAAAGAAGAAAGGAAAAGCAGGAGTAGGAATGAGAAGCGGCATTCTTGCAAGGAGGAAGTCTCTGTGAAAAAGCACGGCCCCACCAGGAGCCCCGGCGTTCGGGGAGAAGCAGAATGCAGAAACCGACGGCGACCTAAAAAGAGAGTCGAGGACTCTGTGGAGCCGGTAAAGCAGAAGATCAAGAGGAAGACATCCAATTAGCTAGCAAAAGAGTAGTTGAGGCTCAGAGGAAAATGGAGGTGGAATGCAGCTCCCAGAATTCGAGCCCGGACTCAGTTTTAGACAATCCATTTGACATTGATAGCAAATTCTTCCTTCTCAAGGGATCTCCAGTCTCAGGTAGTAGTAATATTCTTTTACATAAACTCTATAATTCTTACTCTTGAAGTACACTGCACTTACTGAGGAAGAGCTTTTTGCAATGCAGAAGAGAAGAAGCCGAGGAGGAGATCAAGAAGAAAGATATCAACTGACTTGGAGGACCACAAATGCCCATCTCCGGTGATCAAATTAATTGCAGATGACGGAGGATTGAGGTTAGGGAGTCAAGAATGCAAGAGTTCGCATCCATGTATTGATAGTTCTTCGGATTTGTGGGATCAAATTTGCAAATTGGTAGATGAGGAAGTAAGAAAGTCGAGCTGGGATTTAAGGGAAGCCTCGAAGTCAGAAGAAGGAGGAGATGTAGCAGCCATAACAGGGCAGGAAATACTTGATTTCCTTTTAAAAGAGGTCGTAGGTGAGTTGTGTCAAATCTAGAAATTGTACATATTTCTCGGGTTTTTTCCTCTAATGATATCCTCGATGAAAACTTGACAAGTTTTGTCCACAGAATCCCATACTTCATTTGAATCTGTATATGATCAAACTAACACAGCACGAAGGAGCAACATTAAGATAAATTATCCATTGTTATAGTATCAGCACAAATAAAATACTTGCAGCGTCTCCATCTATAGCATAAGCTTTCGGTGACTAGGCCAAACAAATAAAGGCCGACCAGACCAGAAATTATTTCAATCTTGGTAATGTATGTTTCAGAATTCATTAAGTAAATGGATGATTGCCTGATTTCTCCGTTCTTATCGGCGAAGTCTCTGTCAAATTCACAAACAAAATCATTCTTCCAATTAATCATCTTCACTGAAAGGAACTCATATAATAAAACAGGAAAAAGTAATCTCACGCGAGGTGCAAGTGCGCCAGCACCAAATCAACCTGTTGATCATGCAATCTAACATTCTAAAACTACCAGCATCTCATGACAAAAATATGTCTGGAACAGTAAAAAAAAAAACTCGTTGAACAATGACAACAATTGTTCATAACTAAATGAGAGGTGCATTTTAGTTCTATATAACATCGAGACTTTGAAATATCCAACACGACAGCAAGGTTGATGACTTCTTCAATGGTGAAAAAACTTTTCCTCTTGCTGTCACATCTTGTTGACGCGCATACCGCTCAATAGAATGAGACGGCTTGAAGAAGACACTGGAAGACAACAAACAGCAATGCATTTCTTTGTCATGACAAGCAATGCCGAGAAAAGGACATTTGCATTATGTCCATCTTCAAGCTATTCTTGCATCGTTCTTTGTAATTTACAGCGTAACATTACCATCGAAAATCTACGAAAGAGAAATTTCGATTGATGACTTGGGAATACTTACAGAAAGAAGTAGTCCACAGGCATACTATTCTCGAAAGTGCCGTGAACAAAGGGCCTTCTTTGTTAATGTCTTCCAAATTAGATTTCAATTCTTTGCTAATTGAAATGATTTGGTGTCAAATTGTTTTTGGAAACAACCGTTTAGAGTTCTGGTGCCCACTTCCTGCAAATGACATCTCCTTTCATGTTTGGACCACAGAACACCTAGATTATCAGGAACAAGGACGGTTGTTAGTCGACACATAAAAGAATTTTAGTGTCCATCCCGAAAGTTCATTAGACCTGTATTAGTGCATAATTAAAGCCAATAAAGCACCCAGCTTTAGGATAAAAACAGAGCACCTTTATTTCACAGAAAAAGATTGGATTCCAAAAGAACAACTGCAGAATTCTAATACTAAATTGATGGTGGATTCCTCTTTGAAGTAAAGGCGAGATAGTGCGAAGTTTCCCAATAACATATCTGGATTGTGGAGACACCTAAACAAATCCACTTGCAGTGGCACAAATTAGCAGAATCGATCTCTCTGTCAGTCATCGATCCACCAAAAAAGAGAAGACAGAGGGAATGGCATATTAACTCCGTTCTCAAAGTTGGAAGAAAAATATCAACATTAGATCGTACCAAATCAATAGCTTTTTACAAACACATCCCTGCCACAGAACACTACAACAATGAGAAGCAAGGTGATGTGATTCACTGGCCTATCAGCAAAAGACCCCAGAAACAAAAAAAATATCAGCTTCACAACTTTCTTCTTCTTCTTCTTCTTCTTCTTCTTCTTCTCTCACATTCTATAACAACTAAACAAATGTAAGAATGAAAGAACATAAAAAGGCTGCCCCTCGTATGTTCCGACTCGTTTCGGGCATCTTTGACATCCTCTGCTGAGAGTAAAATTGATTGAAAAAATAATACGGGAAGAAGCTAAAAAACTGGTCAGGTCCGTAGATTCAGGCAACTATCTGCTCTTCCGCCCACGCAGGAAGCATCTCCGAGCTATGGAAGTCACCATCTCCATTGAGCCCGTCCTTCACCAGAAACTGCACCCACGAGAAGTCCGGTTCATCCGCCACCGGAGTCATGGCTGCTCCTCCAGGGGCTAAACCTGAGAAGCTAGGGTTATTGCTGCGATAGTCAAAAGATGCAGACTTTCTGAACTTGTTCAGCTCTTCACCCTGGATGCCCCAATCCAACGTGCCCGTCGGCGAGCCCCAGTCAGACAGACCTGCAGCTGGTGCAACTGCCGTCGTCATCTGAGACAGAGTTGACTGTCGAGCCGCCGCTCCGCGGTCAATAAAGCTCTGGCTCCGCTTGGCAAAGGCGGAGGCTCGTGAGTTCATGATGGCAGCTGCAAGTGAATGATCAAGACCAGAAAGTGATGGCGAACCCCGAACTGATGGGGAAGATGGGAGCTTGCTGGCATATGACGACTGGTATTGAGCTCCGGCCGCTGCGGCAGCAGACTGCTTCAAGGAGAGGCCTTGCAATTTAGCAAGTAAAGAAGAATCAGGGGATCCATAGAGATCACTGTACTCTGTTGCTCGGGTTGCAGTAGCCCAATTAGACCTCGGCGAAGCTGCGGAGATCTCATCCATCAACTTCTGCTGGTATCCTTCGAGCGCCATCAAATCGAAATCAACCTCGAGATCTCTCGCGCTCAAGGAAGACTTGAGCCTGCTTCTCGGAGCCACCCCACCGGCGGACTGGTTCAGCCAAGCCGACGAAGCCAGCCCTGAAGCAGCAGAAGGTGAGCCAGGCTGCTGCTGCTGCTGCATCAACATCATCACCGTCGCCATGTCCATGGCCGAGACGCCGAGCGACGGCGACCTGGGGGAGGAAACCATCAATCCGGAAGCCGAAACCGTCGAGGGGTTGACCGACCGGAGCTCCTCCGGCTTGTGGGCGAAGAAGCAGACCCGGCGGTTGCAGCCGGTCTCATCCTTGCAGAGGCGCGTGCGGTACTGCGCCGGGTGGAGCCAGCTTTCGAACACCCCGTGGGCGTACTCGCAGGCGTCGCCGTTCCTGCAAGAGCCCTTGCGGAACTCAGGGCAAGGGACGCAGCTGTAGAGGTACTTCCTCGGATCGCGGCGGCGAGCGTTCTCGCCAGGGTGGACGAAGGGGCACTCGGTCCAGTCGTGCGAATAGGCGCGGGAGCAGGGCTTGATCTTGAAGCTGTACATCCGGAACTCGTCGGTGCCATAGATCCCGTTTTTGATGTCCGGCAGTGTCAGATCGGGAGGGTACTCTTTTTTCTCCCCTCCTCCACCTTGCTTGGCCTCAATCTCCATCGACGGCGACGAAGCCCTAGGACACGGCGCCTTGAGGAGGGTCTTAAGGCTTTTGGTTGTGGTGACGGGGAGTTGCTTGGGGATAAGGTCTGCTGGACGGTTGCCGCCAGCGTCGAGCGCGTCGACGTCAGCGGAGGCGGCGATGAGCAGTTTGATCGCTTCAATGGAGGAAGGAGAGCCGCCAGCGGCGGCGAGGTGGAGAGCGGTGGCGGAATCATCGCCGGATCGGAGATTGACATCGACGGCGGGGGAGCAGGAAAGGATGTAGCTGAGGACAGAGGCGCTCCCATAGATAGCTGCGATTTGGAGCGGGGTTCGGAAATTCAGTCCCATCCGACGGGCGCCGGCGACGGAGCGGCCGTACCAGAGGGCGGCGGCGTCGATCGGGACGCTCTCCTCCTCGACGGCTTTCTTGAAGCCGGCGAGGTCGTCGGAGGCGGAGAGTTCTAGCAAAAGGGAAAAGAGATCAGCTTGGACCGATGGAGATAAAGGTTGGTCTTTTATGTTAGCATCCATGGCGATAGGGGCGGAGGGCAGAGATGGCGGCGGCGAAAGCTTCCGGAGGCCGTTGCACATGGAGTTTTGTTTCTTCCGATGAGCTTCTGGCCGGGGCGACGAGGTTGAAGGAGCAGGGGAGACGCCGAGGGGTTTATGTAGGAGAAGAGAATATGGAATGGCCGTTTCCTATTTGGCCCCCTACAAAAATTACACACGACCACCTCTTTTAATTTCATCAACTAATTGTTTTTCGGTTTTTATGCATGTATTTTGGAATTTTATTACATCAAATTCAAAAGGCCTAATGACAATTCGCCTATTTTTTTAGCAAAAAAATAAATAATTGTTCTTTAGCATGATTTTTGGGTGAGTAATATTAAGACAATATGACAAAAATTTAGTTTGTAATTATTAAAATTTGGTTATTTGGTAATTAGTTTTCAGGCAAACCAGTAAAAATCAAATATAATTTGATTAATTCGTAAATGCGACTATTTTCGTTTGCTGGGTGTCGGGCTGCTAAATTTATTAATAAAAGTAGGTAATAATTATGCTGAACTCAAGGGGGTTAAATGTAAAAAATTGGACGAGAAAAAGATGGGCGAAGCGGGGAAGAAGGTCGCCTCGCTGTCCCCGGTCAAAAAGTCAAACAGCCGGAAGCTGCATTTGGACACCCGTTTCATAAACCGAAACGAAATCCGAATTCGATTCCGCGCAATGCTGACGCGGGCCTTCCCCACTGGGCCCGTTCTAAATTTCTACAGACAGATAGGAAGAGCAACTCCAACGTGGGGCCCACGTAGTGTACTCGGTTAAAATCGGACACTTGGCTGCGCACTACGGATGGACGGTGTTCGACGTTGGCGCGGGGCTCCCAGGTAAGGTCGGGGGGCCACGTGTCGATGGGTTTGACGAGACAAATTCAAAATTTTAAGTTTCGGTCAACACCATGATAAAACAGCCTAAAAAATTATTTAAAACGATTAAATGTCCGAAATCGATAATACGGTAAAAATAATGAAAAAAGAAATGATTAAAATAAAATAATTTCGACGAGGGTTGAATTATTTTATAATTCTTATTCTACGCATCACAATTTTTAATATTGGATGGACTGGGCCAGGTCTCCGGCTTCGAAAATATCCCGTCACCGCCGCGTGCGCGAAAGCCAAGCTATTTTGAAACCGGATCCTGCCGCCGCCGCAGCGACCACGATGATTTAATCAGACCAACCATTGCTGATCCCGACGATCCAGATTTGCCGGATCTCCACGAATCTGGACCATCTGGAATCCGATTTTCAGAATTTTGGACTCGCGGTTTGATATCAATTCTTTAACTGTTGGTTCTGGTTTCAATTCGATTTTTATGACAAGGCATGGCAGAAAGCAGGACAGGATCCGACAGCCGAGAAGAGAATTGCTGAAATATATTCGTCGAAAAATAATTAAGTAAATAAACATAAAACTACCGAGGCCGCCCGTGCGGTGGTTGGTTGCCTTGTCTTTGTCTGTCAGTGCGACGCGGGAACGAGTCCATTTGCGATTTAGATTGCAGCGGTGGGCTCAAGCTCAACCCTTCAACTATAGGCCCGATCTGGCTGGACAAATGGACCGAGAGCATTCATCCTTTTCCCGCTCGTCGAACCTAATCCAACTCTTATCTTCAAGAGAGAACAAACGCAGACCTTTTTTGTATTGTCCAGATTGCGTTGCATCTCCACGGGCAACTGTACATTGAGGAGTTAACCATGCAATTTTAAATTGAATTTTTGTCCGGAGGCCACACTTGCATGTGCCAAAAATAATGTCACCTGCCACATAAATAACCGTTTATGAATGTATATAAAGAACTGAGCAGTAGAGATCATAGCTGCCTACATGTGTTGTGCTTGTAGTGCTCGTAGCAAAGGAAACTGTGTACAATCAACACCATTTCTCTTGTTGTATCAATGCCATGCATGCAGTTCAATCACTTGTCTGAGGCTGAACAAGTCTGGAGACCTTAATATGTCTGCTAGAAACAGCTCATATCCTCCCGGATCCATGTATAGTTGAGTGAGGGGCAGCTCAACATGTCTACTTGTGCATGAGTACATAGATTCATTGAAGATCAACTGGCACACAATCAACATGAATGGCTACAAACTAAGATGACTCTTTACATAATAAGGAGATGCTTCAGGTGAAACAAAAAGCCCCCATGATTGAGGATTCCCTCGATGATCATGCAATATTATAAGATACGAGTTATATTTTATGATGCTGCCAGGTATTTTTAACCTGCTAGAAACAAGTGCCCTACATGGGTCTTCTGTGGAAGTAAGAATATTAGCACTGTTCACATATTCTGAAGTACAACTACGGGGAATGAATACCAATAAATCTACTTCAAAAATGGACGACATAAATATTCCAAAGTGACTACTGTTTCTGGTCTCAGTTGTGTAGTTGTAGATGAACCAATAAGCTCAGTACAAAAAATGTTCCCTTGGTCGTGTAATCTTCAAGGGCTGTTCTTTGGTTTATAGAAAGAGAGTTTGTGAATGCCGTAACTCGAAAGAAATGATAGTTAAACTTATCTCTTGTATGTAAGCAGTCAACGAATTGGTCTTGTTATTCTAAAGAAAACTTGAAAAGAAATGTATTTTCATTTAATTCTAGAAAAAAATAGAAGAGATGAAGGAAGATGAAATACTTGAGGACTACTTTTTGCATGATCTTATCTTACAAATAGAAGATATTATTTGTGGAACTTGTGGACTACTTTTGCATGATCTCTGTTGTTTTGCAAGCTAAATTCAATCAATATAGGTACTTGACATAATTTGCAACAAAAACGATGCTTCTCTCTACCAGGATGTTCTACCAAAAGCTTTAACTCAATTTTGATGCTTAGTCCATTCATGGCTCCAAGATCAATTAGATCATCATTTTTTTTATCAAAGAATCTTTTAGATTGTCATTCTCTCCATGCAAATGTAAATTTTGTGCATGGTTTGCCATTCAAGTCACATAGTAACACTGCTTTAAATCTTTGCATTGTGATTCATCTAGACACCATGGTCAAAATAGAACTCCTTGCTCATTTTCACGTGTTGTTTGTAGTCCATTTATGCCAAGTTAATCCAAAACCTCTTCAATTGTTTAGTTTATCTCTGAAACCAATTGTCAATCCTTGCCCTTCTTCTAAAATCAAATTCTTAGTACTCCTCGTGTTGCTCGCCATACTTTCTTATCCATCAATGTTATAGCGAGTCATATGAATGAACAAGTTCTACAAGGCTATTGCCTACTCTTTTATTCTGTGCCTTATCGGTTTAGCTTTTATGAGAAAATAAATATAAAGCATGCACTGATCTCCAAAATTTATAAAAGCAAGAAACGATAGGCATCTATTTGAACTCTGCTTGTATAACCTTGCTCTTTGCTCGCATGGCAAAATCCAATTAAGCCATTCTTCAAAACTTTGCCCATGCCTCAGGCTCCTAAAGCTACGCAGAGTTTCCTGCGGCAAGAACATAACAAGATCGGCGTAAAGCGAGAAACACACAACTGAGACACTAAGAGGGGGAGGAAGACAACAACAAAAAAACCTACCCTAGGAATCCTTCTTTACAAGCTTGCTGACAATGGCAGTCAAGAGCTGATGTCTCTTTTCCGCCCTGGCCTCCTCTCTTTCTCTCCTCTCCTCCTCCATCTCCCTCCACCTCCTCTCCGTCTCCATCCTCTCCAGCAGCAACCCCTCCATGCTCCTCCTCCAGTCCTCTTCCCACACCCTCCTCTCCTCCTCGTTCTCCTCCACCTCCTTCATCCACTTCTCCTCCATCTCCAACTGCCGCCTCGCGATCTCCCCCACGACCTGCACCACATCTTCTCCCCCCTCCTCTCTTCTTCTCTTCGTCCTCTTCCCCTCGTCTGCATCATCATCTTCACTACGCTCCATCCTTTCAGACAATATCTTCTGCATCTCTTCTTGGAAGGGAAACTTTTTACTGGTTTCCGTCTCCATGGACTCGCTTCCCTGTGCAATTACATCCACACGAGAAGATCAATCATTGAAAAAATTGAAGCCCTAAAAGAAGATGAACAAAGACCTTGAAGCGCACGAGGAGATTCTTCCACTTGGACTTGCACTGCTCTCCCGATCGGGGGAAGCCACGTTGGTGCATGCGGAGAGAGACAGTTTCCCAGAGAGGTTTGTTGCGCTTGGTTTCCATGAAGCTTTGATGGAACTCGGCCCGTATTGTGAGCAGCGCCGACGTCTCTTCCCGGCTCCACTGCGGCTGCCGTTCCGGCTGCGGCCGGGGCTCCATGAGAAATAAGAGGATGTAAAAATGGAGAAGGAGATCAAGTGAAGAAGGTGTGAAGAGAAGAGAATGGATAGAGAAGATCAAGAAGGTGGTGCAGGAATCAGTGTGAAATTGTGAATGTAAGGACGTGGAGATGCAGTTTTGGTTTTCAAAGTATTGGTCAAGAATCAAGGCGTCAACGCGAAATTGAAGGGTTTCCCACTGCTTTCTCCAGAATTATCTTGACGGCGTGGAAGGGATCTTGGCCGTCAATTTTGATTTTCACACAGATCCCGGTGTAGTATGGGCGGGTAGGATCTTCCTTTACACGGTTTCGGACGGAGGTTTCTTGATTTGTAGCGGCATTAGGCGCGTCTGCGGCGGCGCGTCAGGCAGGCGGCGTCTTTGAGAAGCGTGTTATCCGTCTTTTGTCTCGCTCGGGAAGGATGTGTTTCATAATGGAATAAAACTAAGGTTTAATCAACTATTTTCATAGATGAAAATTTCTTTAATAAAATTAACTTTATAATAATTTAAAATTCAAAAAAATGTTATTAATTTTTATAATAATTTAATTTAATAATAAGGTAAAATAATTAATATTAATATTTATGAAAAAATATTTGATCAAATTAATATTTTGTTAGTCCGTTACTAAATGAAAGTTTCAGTTTGGTCCTTTTGCATGTAAACCCTTGTAAAATTTCTGAATAAGCCATGATGATGTATGTGTAACTTAGATTAATGTTTATTATCTTATTTTATGACAAGTTATCCAAGCTTAACTATTTATTAAACATAATCCACAAGTTTTCATAAATATAAATGCACATATATTTCAGAAAAATTAATAAGTCTCGTCTATCATTTGCATGTTAATATTTTATTGCGGACGGCCCAAAGTTGAATCTTATTTTGCTAAAAACTTTAAAAGAACCCACCGGCTCTTCTACCTGAGCTACTGGGCTTTGAAGAATTCGGGCCTCCACCCTTGCTAGTCTCCATCTACCGCCCCGGCCCAGGGACATACTGGGTCAGCCCAATACCAAGAGCCCTCGTGCCAGCTCCATGCCGGCCCACTGCCAAACAGACCCGAATGATTTATTATTCACGAGATGATTCACCAACTGCTTTTCACTTCCGGCTCCCGTGGCTCTCTGCTTTTTATTATGTTTATCGTCAATATTTTTTTTTTCATTTTCACATTAAAATTTATCGAAGGATTAAAATTATATTTTCATCGCTCGTCGTTAATATATTTCCGTTACTTTTATTGCATCCAAGCACGCCCTTAAATTAAAGCTTTTGACGCCAAACAATCAACAACAATTGTCAAAGCCCTCGGAACACACTGAAATCCATTGAAAGCAATATTTTTCAACATATCAAAGCCAAACTTAACAACATGATTCAGCGGGGAGGTACTAAGAAAATTGAGAATATTAAGTGTTGGCTTAATTGTATTTCGAATTCGGATTTTTTAGAGAGACTTAATTATATTGAAGTTATTTAGTTGGTCTAATTCTTATTTAGATTTATCTTTTACTAGAAAACTTAAATTAATAGAAGTCTTATTTGAATCAGTCTTCTACTTTGACTCAAACACAATTAGACCACATTTATAAATACTCCATTGATATAAGAGTTTCAATATAGAATGAGAGAGATATATATAGATCAATATTCTCAATATGTCTTGTGACGGTTAGACTACTTAGTCTTTTATGAGAATTTGTGATATTAGAGTTTCGTCTCCATCATTGTAATCTTCTATTTTCTCTTCTCATCAATACAATATCTTCTGCATCATTTTCGCCACATATATCTCTTGCATGCTATCTTTTTTTCTTTTTTATTTTTCTTCTATATCATGAATTATGGTGGACATCGATACTTTTCGCTATAATTATTGAACAACATCATGCAGCTCGATTCAAAAAACGAATTTCTCATCTCAATAGCACCCGTGATTAAGTATTTAATGCTGAAAAATTGTATGAAAGGGTTGATACCCAATTAGGAAAAAATATTATTCTCCTCGTCTACTACCAGCCAACTAACTCTTATCAAATGTTGATTATCAGTGCAAGCACCAATAATTAATATTCATTATCAGCTTTGGAAGTCTTGCTCAACTCAGCTCTGGAGGGCTAGAGGGCTAGAGTTCAAGCCGCCTTCTACAAATGAGCATACATAAAAGTTGAGACTTCTGTCGCATCTAGCTTTCGGAAACAACCAACAAAAAAAGGGGGGATCAGTTCTTTTCTTTCAATATGTGAATTTTAATTCTATCTTTTTATATAAAAACTCAATTACTAAAATAATATAAAATTATATAAAATAAATTTTCGTATTTTAGAGTCTAAAAACTCAATTACTAAAATTTTGAAATTCCTTTCTACGATTTTCAGCTAATTAACCTTGAATTTATGTCACTTTTTAATGAGAAAGAATTGAAAAAAAAATTTATCTCTTGCAAAAAAACCCCTTGAGAGTTATATGAATTACAAATAAGATCAAAAAATTTAACAAAGATCTAATGACTACGTAGTTAATCAATTCAAATTCATTTTTTCAATTGCATTCGGATCCAAAAATTTATCCTCTTTTAATGAAATAATTTTAAAATGAGATGAAATGTTGTATATACAATAAAATATTTTGATTTATCACAAAATATTCAATTAAGCATATAAATAAAATTTTAACTTTGTGTGTACTGTCATTTATCACAAAATATCCAATTAAGCATATAAATTATTTAATTTGATAGTTAAATTTAAATTATTTACTATATTTTTAAATTATTTGAACTAAATTGTATAATAAAATTCAATTAAAAATAAAACAATAAATAATCTCATAAAGACACAGGACTAATCCTATCAGCAAACTCCTTGGAGTTCCAGGAAAAACAATCAGTTCCTCAACTTCTTGAAAAAATTCAGCACAAAACCACGAATATTGCTCATATGTATTTTTCGGTCCGCAAGATTCTTTCGCACATAAAATGGATCCTTCACGGTACTAAGATAATGATTTTTTCGCCCAGTGATTAATGGAAACACCATTTTTTCTCAGGTAAAAGATATGAATACTTTTTGTTAATCCGAAGCACGTTTTCGATGGCTGAGAGCTCGGTGCATGAGGGCGAAAGTCCAACCACGTCCACATATTGAGCCATGAGGAACACGCCCGTGCCTGCAGCCCAATTGCGATTCGAGAAAGGCATCCTCGAATTCGAATAGATCAATTTGCACATGGATTAGGCTTCATCCGGTCAATGCGCTCATCCTCCATGGAAGTCCTTTGCCTCTTCTTACCTCTCCTTCCGCTGACATATCCATTCAGTACTCATGCACGCTTCATTTGCATTTAAAGTATACACTTCCTTTACGCTCATGCAACACATTTCTCCAAGGCCCGTGATCTGTATACGTCTTTAGTTGCGATCTGAAACTAGTTGCATAGATACTGTGTCAACTCTGGCTAAGCAGTATGGAAACTTTGGCGTTGGACATGTCGCAGTTAGCACGAGCAAGTGTTCGCGATCGCGCAGGCAGAAGAGATCCAATTGATGCGACTATGTTCCCATTTCGTCCATCTGTAATTCGATCCAGAGCTTCATTTTCAGAAATCTCTCTCTGTCTCTCTCTCAGCGGAAACCTGCATGACACATGCCCACACGTTAATGGCAGCGTTCACGCAGTCACGCATGCACGGAGCTGTCCATACTAGTATCGAGCAAGAGGCAAAATTTTTCTCATTTTAACCTGATTTTACATTCACAACCCAAAAAAGACCCAATTGATTATAGATGATTAAAGATGAAATTTCTTTACGATCACGTGAAGTATGAGATGGCTAAGCTCATCTCGCGCTCAAATTCTCATCCCAGCGGGTGAAGAGCATACGCCGGAAGGAGCTAATTGGTTGTCATCAGATCATGTGTTTTCGCGTCTATAGTTGAGTTCTAATTGGTAGTACTGTGTGTGCTCGGTAGGTTTATTACTGTGGTTTCCGACGTGCATGATATCGAAATGTCGGCTGTGTCTATATCATCACTCACGTAGCTCGGTTTCCCTTTATGGAGGCGAGCTTACCCACGAATTCTTTGCTTAAAAAAACCCACGAAGAATTGAAAATAATTATGTTAAGTGGCTAATCAGCAAACATTAATGCAATATATGGATTACTAACCTAACTTGGCTTTGAATTTTGAGTTTGAGATATCAATGGATGTCAGCATGCAGATGACACGCACAAATCGAGGTGCTCAAAAAAATGACATTGAAACTACAATTTTACAATTTTTTTTTTGCCAAATTATACAGGTTTTGTTTATATTTTGCAGATTTACAAGATCACGCATAACAGTTTCACAAACGTAAAAGCCGTCGTCATGAATAGTCAGCGCGTGCTTGTCCGCGTGGTCGCCTCGTTTCCATCGCGAGGCCAAAAACCCGCACTTGTATGACGTTTTCCTCCGCGTCCTTTCCATCCCCGTGCCCACAAATCCCCAGCAATCCATATCCCATGTAACCCTATGGTTCACTCTCTGCATATATATCATGACACCACGAGACACGCACAGACTAGACCAAAATTTGTTTTCCAATTTGTAAGCTTTGATCCATCATGGACTGCCTGAGAGACTGGCCAGAGCAAATTATCCGCATGCAATCGTTATCCGACAGGGGCATCACGCTAATCCCCGACAGGTACATCAAGCCGCCGGCAGAGCGGCCGAGGGTTACGATTGCAGTAGCTGAAGAAGTACTGAAGATTCCCGTCATTGATCTCAGCTGCCTCGAGGATGGCGGCGCCACCATGACAGAAGTATATGAAGCCTGCCGAGATTGGGGGTTCATGCAGGTGGTAAACCACGGCGTGAGCCTGGAGCTGATGAGGAAGGTTCGGGAGCTGTGGAGGGGCTTCTTTTAGAAGCAGCAGTACGAGAATAGTCCGAAGGCGTATGAAGGCTACGGAAGCCGGCTCGGCGTTGAGAAAGGAGCGAGTCTCGATTGGGGTGATTACTTCTTCCTCAACTTCGCCCCTTCGTCCGTCAAGGACCATAACAAGTGGCTTTCTTTGCCGCCTCGCATTAGGTACGTACTAAAAAGTGAAAACACACTCAGCTTTCTTTGTGCTGAAGTGTTTGATGTTTAAGTGTTTTTGCTTGTGATGTTGCAGGTACACGACAGAAAAATATGGCTGTGAAGTACTGAAGCTTTGCGGGAGACTGATGAAGGCGATGTCGACAAGTCTGGGACTGGACGTGGATTACTTGCAGCAGGCGTTTGGCGGAGAAGACATCGGCGCGTGCATGAGGCAAACTGTTATCCGAGGTGTCCCCAGCCGGAGCTGACGCTGGGGCTGTCAGCCCATTCTGACCCCGGTGGCCTGACGGTGCTGCTCACCGATGATCAGGTTGGGGGACTCCAGGTTCGGAAAGGCGATGACTGGGTCACCGTTCAGCCTGTGGCTGACGCTTTCATAATCAATGTTGGAGACCAAGTTCAGGTTTCTTTCCTTTTCTCTTGTCTTTCTTGGAACGATCATGGAGTAGTAGAGCAATATGATCAAGCTGTGTCTTGTGTGCATGTGGCTTCGAGTGGGGTGGCGGTCCCTTGTGAGCATTGTCCTCCATACTCATTGTAGTTTATGATATGAGTCTTAGTTTGTCAACTAAAATTAGGAACACAATTACCAAAGTATTAGGTTATGATCATATTCGACTCTAATAAATAAGAGATCATTAGTTTAAAATTTTTAAATTCTAATATATTTAATGTAATTGGGGGGAATATTCCCATTTTCAGCACAAGATACTCAAACTTAACTCTTTCTTAATTCCGAACAAGTCGAGGATATTCGTCTATTCAAAATATATTGTTAGCAAACAGACCCTAAATGACCCAGTTTTTCTAAATTATATTTTTTGGTTCTTTTATCTTCCTTACAGAAGCTATTATCTATAAAGAGTTAAAGTCCGAAACTTATTGTCTTTTTTATGAACTGGTTACCTTGTGGGCAGTGACGCCAAATTCATTCTTCAACCTGACGTTGAGTCTATTTGGGCCAGTTTAATAATGAATTAAATTCAAAATCAAAATTAAGACTAATAAATTATTTTTATAATTTAATATTTTTTTTATTAAAATTGACTTTATATAATATTTCAAATTTTAAAAAGCTAATTAATTTTTTATGAAAAAAAATTTTCGTGGTATTTTTTTTGTAAATTATAAATATAGTTGGGAACCTCTCCACACGAGATTAACATATCCACTGCGCTAGCAATAGAAAGAACGCCGAATAGCATCAATCTTCTTCAGCGTTCCAGCCGGACATTTATACAGGGAGAGCCAATAAGTTGGAATATGTGAGAGAAGAGTTCAACAACACTAGTCTTCCACCAATGGATAACATCTTTCCTTCCATGAACCTAATCTGCTTTCCATTCTGTTTAGAACTGGTTGCCAGTCCTTGCTAGTGCTTATGTTACATCCAAGATTGCTCTGTTTTACAATTTAGCTCAGCAGCAAGCATCGGGATCCAAGTAGCCTTTTGCAAAATTTGTTTGTAAAACTATGCCTTCAAACAAGTAGAGGATGCATTTTAAGTTGTGGGCAACCTCGAGGTGGGGCTTGCAAATGATAAAGAGTGTCACCAGCAAATTGGATACAATTACGATCATTACGGATGCAGGTGCTGAATGAGGAAGGACAATATTCTCTTCGGCATTCTTGAGCATTCTAAGGCATCTGCTACCAAGACAAACAAGAACAGTGTAATGGGTCGCCTTGCTTTAATCCCCTCAATCCGTTGAAGCTTCTGGTGGGACTGCCATTGATAAGAACTTCAATACTTAAAAGAGGAGACCAGACCAAACACCCATCTTCTGCATCAGGGACCAATCCTCTAATTTCTAACACTTCCATTAAAAAATTCCAATCCGCACTGTTGTATATGTCTTTTCAAAATCTAGTTTCAGAATTGCCGCATCTGTATTAAATTTCTTGAAGTGGAAAATGGTCTCATTAGCTGCTGCGCTGTTGCATCATGGGTCACCCTGCCTTTCATAGATGCCCTTTGTAATTTACTTACCAGCTGCGGCATAAAACGTTTGATCCTATAGGCTAAAACCTTTCAAAGAATTTTAGCGGCCGCATTAATCAGGGAAATTGGGCGAAAATCTTTAAATGTACTTGCACATTGGATTTTGGGTATCAATGTGATGAAAGCCTTGTTAATAGGTTTGAGCTGGCATTTCCCTTCAAACCACTCTTCTGCCAAAAATAGCAGATGCTGATGGATACCATCCCAAATGTTCTTGAAGAACTACTGTGAATCCATCTGGGCCAAGTGTCTCGTTAGTGTCCATCTCCCATATTGCAATTTCGATTTCTTCAACTGTGAAACCATGTTCCAACTCTCCCAACTCATAGTTTCCTTTCGGATGAAGATTGTGCCATTTTCCTCAAATATGCCAGTTTTGTGTTGCTGAGAAAGAATTCTTGAAGAATACCTCTGCTTGCAATCTGATTTCAGCTTCTGTGTTCCACATTCAGCCTCCATTTGTGACGCTAGTTATGATGTTTCGTCTTCTTCATTAGCTACACAATGAAAGAAGCGGGTGTTCCTGTCACCATCACAAAGCCAATGTGCCTTGGCTCTCTGGTTTCCACATAGTATCCTCCTGCCCCAACACATCATCAAGTTCGAGTTGTAACTCAGAAATAGTTAGCATCGTTGCCTCTTGGTCGCAATTCCCTCTTTCTCTTAAAGTGTCAAGCTTCTGAACTCGCCAGAGAATGTTGTCCTTCTTCAGATTAGCAGAATCTATATTATTCTTCTCCCATATGCTTAGTCCTAAGATAAGTTCATCAAGCTGGCAAGCCTTTCTCAAAGAAGCTGATTCAGAATTACACCCCTTCGACCATTCACCCACAATGAATCCCCTAAGTGACTCATCTTGAAAGTCCAAATGCTCAAATCTGAATCTCTTCCTTCTGACATTCTTGCCGGTCACTAAGCAAATTGGAATGTGGTCAGCGGTCAGACTAGATAGTGTGGATATTGAAAGGAGAGGAACTTCTTCCCAGCTAGCAGAGGCAAGAAACCTGTCTAGCTTGGCAAAGACCAGGATTGGATTTGAGATTTGACCATGTAAATCTACTCCTACATTAATTCAGCTTCTCTAACAAAATCAACAAATTGAGATGCCTCTCTGATATTTAGATTTTCAATAGATCACTCTTCTGCATCTACTACAACTCATTTATTTGGTCAAGTTCAGACATCATGAAGGACAGAACTTGCTCTATCAATACTTACCAGGGTATTTTACTACTTTCTTCTATAAAAACTCACCCTATTATGACCTGCAAAATTTGTTTCCTTAACAGTACATTCAGGGCCCATAAAATACAATGAGGGACTAAATATATGACCAGCTACATAGAGCGAGCAGCATCCAATCCATTAGGTTGACAGGATTTCCTATACAAAGAACCCTAAGATCTGCTATGCTTGGGAGAGCAATGAAAACAGCGAATCTCATCCATTAGGCTGGCAATATTTCCTATATAAAGAGCTCTTCCATTTACAGTAGAAGAGTCTGGTAAAGGGAACGCTAGAAGAATTCCAAAGCTACTGCATTTCTCTCTTTGATCTGCAGCTGCAACACTTGCATTGCTTTAAACTGACCTTTCCAGGCAGACATCTTTACACATACTCCGCAGTGCAACTTTGTGCAAACATCAAACCTAATATGGAGCTTGGATCAACAGAATCAGCCATGGCATGTTCTACAAAGGCTTCCATCATCTTCACCATAATTCTTCTCAACTGGTTTTGAATTTCTCTTTATCTGTCCCCCTATATGATCTCTTTCTTGAGCCCTTTTGAGTTCTGAAAAAACAGATCTATTTTTTCTTGGAGCTTATGAAAGATTAAATGCAAATCCAAGGGTTTGTGTTCATTATATCTCGCCTTTGTGGACAACAGTGATTTGTTCTCACTTCCGATAACCTCATTTATTTGACTGAGTTTGGATCACTTCAAAGACTCTTTGTCATTTCATTGATCATGCTAAATAAGTGCTTCTTGGCAGTTCAGAATACCAATAGGATAAGCTAAACTGATCTACTTATTTAAGATGCGTGTAGAGCCAATTATCTACTAAACAACAGCAGTGCAAACTATGATGCAGACCATAGGGCAAGGCAGAGAATGAAATCAAGAAAGGAATGCGGAGAGGAAAATAATGGCTAATACTGTTGGCAAGCAATGCCACAAAGAAAGGAACTTAAATCTATATCTTCACTTGATATTGAGCTATGAGCCTGTGACATCATGGATATGTTATTCTAGGCACTCATCTTCTGGTATTAACTAGCATCAATCTGAAATTAACATCATTCAAGCGGAAACCTCTCATCATATGTGAGCTCAGTGTGAGAATCTTTCCTTATCTCATCAATCCATACATGATATTTAGCCCTATTACCCAAAAGCATCCATTCTGTTCACCCACATATTATCTCCTTATTTTTATCGAAAGTTATGAACTTGTGATAGAAACTTGCACAATCACTTTCAAAATAAGCTCTTTAGATTCCTAGTGAGAATATGCATTACCTCAAGTACAGTGCTACCAATATACCTTATAGTTGAAGACAAATATCATTCTCTTGAACTAAACAAAGAATTGGCTTTGGCGTCAAACAATCACGATGCATCACTTATGCCAACAAAGCAGCAGCAAGAGACAAAAAAGTATAAGCCAAAAACAGAATGGGAAGGAACACGATTGTGTACCTGTTGTTGCTGTTGGGACTGTCGCACGGGAGAACGCGACTGATAGAAGCCACGAGTGGCTGTTCATGGCGATCGTAAAAACAAGTCTCGTTGCTCGATCCCATCCTTAGAGAAGTTAATCCCGGCCAGTGGCCACCGGCTCCGGCAGCCCCTCCGCCGGCAATTGAGCCAAATCGCTTCAATCGAGATCTCGTTCCGAGACTCACCTGGATTGCAGAGGGCGTAGAACTCGTCCGCATCTGAAACAGGGAATCTAGTCGAAATCAATTGCCCGCACTTTGGGTGGGAGCGCAGAGTATGACGCCGTGGCGGCGGCAGTAATATTTGAAGATTTCCTCGAAGGTGCTCGGAAGAGAAGGGGCCGAGCTAGGCTCCATGGCGAGAAGGCTTGGGATCCGGAGAGAGCTTGGGGATGGAAGCTGGAGTGTCACCTTCGAGTTCGAGGAAGCCGGATAAAGAAGGGAAGAACTGAAGATTTACGGTTAGTTATGGCGCTAATTTTGCAACTAAGTTTGGTTAGTTACCGTTTGCTGCCTTCTTAAGATGTTAATTAGGGATTAAGATGTAAATTATCCTGTTTAAGTATTGCAAATGCCTCCTGCCTGTATGAATTTTCCAATTCAGGTCTAATTTGTTAAATGCGAATATTTATTTGCCTAATACGATCCAAACAGCTTTACTTCTGGCTTTACTAATGATTATTTTCGTTTTAGATAGCATAACTAAAACTTAACTGTCTGTTCAAATTGTGACAATTATGTGCTAATAATTATCCACGCCTGTTTGGCAGTTATATTACCCCAAAGAGCACAGGCCAACTGTCTAAAACAAGTGCGCCTTACCGAGTCGGGACCGTTTTGTCCGAGCCGCTCAAACCGCCCATTCGCCTGTCCATCCTTCTATTTTTCCAAAAAAAAAAAATAATTAATTTATTATTTTTCTGACCAATTTTTCCACTGGCCGTGATCGCCGGCGACTCACCATGGATCCCAATTCTAATCCGCGCGCCGGGCCCCACCTTGTATATATTATCACTACTCTTCTTCCTTCTCTTTCTTCGCCGCTTGAAGACCCAGCTCCTCCAGCTACTCCTCTCTTCTCTTCCGCCCACTTTTTCTCCTCCCGGCGATCGACCCGTAGCGGCGGCGAATTGCGATGTCAGAGCTGGCCGAGACGGCTGCGGGGGAGCGGGCGGAGAAGAAGGCAGCGGTGGCATGGCGGGCGCTGCTCGGATGGATAGGGTTTCTCGTCGGGATCTTTCTCCAGGTCGTCAGGGTCGCGCCCTCCTGGCCCCGTGCGATCTCCTTCCTCGGCGTCCGCCACCTCTTGCTCGGATCGTCCTCCTCGCAGGCGTTCAAGCCTCTTCCTGTCGACGCCCCCACCGACACGCCGCCGCCGCCGCCGCCGGCCGCCGAAACCCTCGATAAGCTCACGGTATGCGGGTTTCTTGCTTGTTTTGATAATTGATGCGAGTTTTGTGGGTCGGATTAATGGGGTTTTGAATGATGTCTATTATTAACAATTGGGTGTAGAGATGAACTGATCTCTGTGATGGGTTTGGTCTCTTCTTCGGATTGGTGTTTCTTGGAATAGATCTGCACCCGGGATCTATGAGGGTTTGTAGCTTGTATACCCTGATTCTTTGATCAAACTTTTGGAGCACCTGCTTGTCGAGGGTTTTATGAAATCAAATGGATCTGAGATGGCGTTTGGTTTATTCCACTTTGGGGTCACTTTTTAGGATATTGTGCTGGGTTTCGGTCACCTAATTAAATTTCTCGATTCTCCAAACTTAGGATGCAGAAGAGAAGAATTGGTGGCGTGGATTGGGGTTTGAGGCATGCCAAATTTAACTCCAAAAAACGGAATGAGATGAAATCTTGATAAAGGAATGTCCAGTGAGCATTTGATTTTCATGGCCTAACTGTTGATAGGTTATTTAACCAAGAAATCTTCAGGGTTGATAGACGTTGGTCAGTCTGGAGAACAGAGATGCTTAATTCTCCTATTTCTTGGGAGAACAGAGAAGTTCTGGTAGATCAATGATCTATGAATAGCAACGTCGCTTGTTTAGTCCATGGCCTTCTTCTCAGAAATATTAGAACCTCTAGCCTTTTGCTAACCTGGCATATAATTGATGATCATGTACTCTACCACATAGGTTGGTTTCTTGCAAGTACATTACATCATCCCTCCTTGTTTACCATCATTACCTCCTATTATGCTACCATTTTTAGCAACATTTACAGGAGTATTTTGTGAATATATGACTGGTTATATTTTATCTGATGTTTCTGGACAGAAATAATTGATTCTTAATCCACTTCCTTCTTCTGTAAAGATTTCTTGTTGGTCATATTACTCAATTTTATGGCTAGTGAAGAGGTGCACATTGGCTTCTTTCAGATTAACTATGATCATGTTTTTGTCTAACTGATGGTGCATTCATAGTGTACTCTGTTTTCAGATCACATGAGTTTGCCTCATACTATCTAAAATTCGCCTTAAACTATTTGTTCATGGATGCTTCCACAAGAGACGAAAAGGCAATATAAGAAACTCTATGCTCAATTCTATTTGTCCTTGAAATTGATCAAGAACTTCACAAAAATATGGTGATATACAGACCCTCCATTTTTCATTATTCTGTCAACCGACCTTGCCAGATCACTACTACCCATGTCCCCTGCAATAGGTTTGGTGTGCACTAACTTGTTTATCTTCGTTGTTTTCCATTAAGGATCACATTGATGCTGTTCAGTATGTAATCTATCCGGTGCAATTTGATGCATCTTGAACCAATGTATTACCAATCTGAAATTCATTCATATTGTTCATGGACCACACTGCTACGTATTGCTAAGCTGAAACAGAAATAAATGGGCCTTTAATCATTCTGGATTTTTCACATTTTTTTTTCTTGGTAGATGCCAAAATTATTCTCATATGTATGATGATCTTCTTTCATCATAAACAGTGCCCATTGCCATAGTTTAAAATTTTCTTGACTAATCTATGATGCTCTTCAACTGTTTTTTCTTGTGCCTTACTTTTCTTATTTGTTCAGGTAGTGCTTGACTTGGATGAGACTTTAGTATGTGCATATGAGACATCTAGCCTACCTGCTATTATCCGCAGCCAGGCAATGAAGGCAGGGCTAAAATGTTTTGAGATGGAATGCATATCTCAAGACAAGGTCAATCTCCTGAAATTGGAAATTTGTATTGTCTTTCTGTTAATCTGGTTGCTAATTAGACACCGATAAGTACCTGAAATGAAAGTTTTCTGCTGAAGGATGCTGATGGAAAACCAAAGGTGAATCATGTGACTGTATTTGAGCGTCCTGGTTTGCAGGAGTTCTTACAACAGACAAGTGAATTTGCAGATTTGGTTCTCTTTACTGCTGGTCTTGAAGGTCTATCTTTTTTCTTCTTGATTTTGGTGCTTGTTCAACTTATTACCTATTCCATCAGTTGTCAGTTCACCCTTTAATTTTGTTTTCAGGTTATGCCAGGCCACTTGTTGATAGAATAGATTTGAAAAATAGATTTATGCTACGTCTTTACCGGCCTGCAACAGTCAGCACGTATGCTTCCCTTGTGCTCACCACTGTCTTTGTTTATGTCTTTAACTTGTTTAATAGTTTTTCAAGTAACTCCTTCATAATCTGCGAGGAGCTGTGAGGACATTTGGGTCAAATTCAATGTTTTGGCTAGTATTATTGGAATACATCTGTTCATATTTCATGAATTCTGATGTTATTTTAATTGGCTTACATCTAACCTGGATTCTCCATGCATTCTCTTTATTTCCATGGTTTATTTTCCCAACACCAATTTATTAATAGGGTTTTGGGTACATCTCATTTTTTAGAGAATAAAAAACTGCAACAGAATGGGCAGTGTTGTATGACTGCAGATGTTTAACAAGGCTAAGGTTTCAGAAGGTCATTCTATTTATTGTTTAAGGTGAACCTGTAGAATAGGGCAGCTGACACTTTCGAGAGTGCCTGGTGTGATGAAACCAATATTTCCTGGTATTATCACATCAATACTAGCACTGAGTGTGGGATTTAGTTATGAATGATTTAAGGAATATTTGTTGTTGCCCAAATGCTCGGGAAAAATTACTTAGGGCCTGTTTGTTTGGATGAAGGTGTGGAGCCCACTTCTAGAAGTGCCAGGAAGTGACCTTCTCTCATTTGATGGGACGAAAGTGTGTTTGGGGATTATAATGATTATTGTATAAGATTGATTCAAAAGCTTTTATAAATAAACAAAAAATTAATTTAAATTATCACAGTATGTGAGATTGTAAGTGTAATTGTAACTCAAAATAAACAATACAAATAATTAAGGCTCACTTGTAGAAATCACTTCAAATCAAAAATATCCAAAAGGAATATAGTTCATTTTTCACTTTTGGGCAAAATGTGGTTGGAAGAGTGCTAACTTTCATACCTTGCAGCCATGAAATCAAACAGAAGTAGGGGGAAGTGGCTTCACTTCCGACCGCTTCTCCCACTTCCGTGCATTCAAACAGGGCCTTATATCCCTACTAAAACCATTCTTCTTCTCTAAGCCCTCTAATTTTTTGAATCCTTGGCCAGCTTCTTCTTTTCTAGGACGTACATTTTAAACATTTTGATACTATTCCTTCCCAATTTAAATGACAAAAGTACCCTCAAATCCCATATAGGAGAAAAGAACCAAAAATAAATATATGAGGGAGGGAGGAAGAAGAAGAGGATAGGGAAGAAGATGGTAGCAATGTTTTCAAAACCGGACCAGATGCTGAACTGGACAAGCATTCGGTCCAGTAAAATCCTGTTTGACTGGTGAGCCAAACCGGTTGAACGGGGATTGAATACCACTCCTTCCCAGCTTGATATTTGAACCTAATTATATTATTATTGTTAGTTGTGTATATTGTTATGGATCCATATCTTAACTAAAACAATTTATAAGCTATTTTTGGTATAAATTGAATCAAGCTGATTTAAATAGAACCAGCCAGTTCATGTGAACCACACGGTTTTAATTGTTGGTCTTGTTATGGTTTTAATCAATAGAGTTTCGGACCAAAATTTGGTCTGGTTATGGTTTAATCAGGTTTAACCGGTGGTCCAGTCCGGCTTTGAAAACATTGGATGGAAGGCATCCTCCTGGTTTGCTTTGTTTTTCTTCTATTCAGACCCAACTATCTCCTCTTAACTTAAAGCTTAACAAAAGAATTTGGTGGTGATGGTGGTGTGTGCGTATTTGCCAGAAATCAAGCCTGCCATAATTGTTTTTTTAGTCAAGCCCTCCACCTCCCACCTTGTCTGGAGAGTTTTTTTTTTTTAAAAGAAAAAATCAAAACGGTTAAAAAGTAGGTTTTTTGGGAAAACAGATTCAACAGTCTAAAAAGGAAGAAAAAGTCTGGCCAGAGGTATAGGTAATTTTCCCTATTTGCTAACCTGTCTAGCTTAACCAGCACACGGCAAATATGAACCTTGGAACTGTCAGTCTGTTGTGATATGCTACATCCAATCACTGGCTTTCTGTTGGTATGTAGATCTGCATGATCTTGGTGCACTGAGTGGTTGCTATGTCGGTTAGAGGGCAACGAATTTGGAACAAATAGCGGTTAGATGAAGTTTTCTGCTTCTTTAAGGATTCAAAACATCTTTTGATATTATTAGAAGTAACGAGCAAAATGGTATAGGACCTGTTTCTTGATAAGATTGTCTTTTTGAAGTTGCTGCATGCATCTGGTTCTCTCAATGCTTGTCAACACATTTATAATCAACTCAAAGCAAGAAGAGGTGACTTGTATTAATTATTTCTAGTGTGGTAATTTCAATTGTGTGCAGGAAATACAGGGAACATGTTAAAGATCTTTCCTGCCTGGCAAAAGATCTTTGTCGGATTGTTATTGTTGATAACAATCCCTTCAGTTTCTTGCTTCAACCACTAAATGGAATACCGTGCATTCCATTTTCTGCTGGACACCCACGTGATGAGCAGGTCAACTGCAAACTAAGCTCAATTACCATATTAAGATACTCTATCAGTAGTCCTCATGGAAAATTCTCAAGAGTAACCTTTTTTATGTTAAAAAGATTATGCTTATTTCTATATTTTACTGACTACAGCTTCTTGGTGTTCTTCTTCCACTTTTAAAGCACCTTTCTCTCCAGAAGGATGTCAGACCTGTATTATATGAAAATTTTAACATGCCAGAATGGTTTCAGCAGCATGGGATACCCCCTCTTGATTGCCCTCAGTGAGGTGGGTCCAGCCCTAAGTCTTGGGTACCTTCTATTTTTTGGGCACCTCTGTTTATTATTTCTGTATGCAGTAAATTATCTGATTCCATGCATGATCGTATATTACCAACTATGTGAAGTTAGCTATTGAAACTGTCATGGACATTAAATTCTTTTCATTAACGATGGTGCAAATAAACAATATGCCAGTGTTGTACTTATGTAGGAAAACACCAATCGATGCCATAATTGTCTGTAGTTTTGACAAGCCATTTTATTCTTTTGTCTCATTACTGTTATTGTCTTTTTCTGTTTTTGGCTGACCCAAAAAAAAAAAAAAGTTTTTTTTGACTTCAATGAGTGGTTATGGGTAGAGCTCATGTTTCCCAAGCAGTTTTTTCTGTGTTGTCAAACTTTAGCTGTAAAATTCATGTCTTTGCATCCCTATATTCAGGAGAATGTTGATTTTGTGCGTCTTGTTTTGAATTCTTATGCATTAGCAATCTTTTTATATGGTGACTTGCTCTGTGACATAGAAGAGTTGTGCATTTTGATTTTTGTAGCATGTCAGATTGTGCTCTTTCTCGTTCTCTCACTCTGTCAGAGCTTGCTGTCTTGTTTATGATTTGTATATTTCTTGTGCATCAAGACAATGTAATCTGTGTGCGTGTTATATAGAATTCTAATATGTTTGCTTTATTTCAGTAAAGATGTTTGATTATTACGCACCTGTAATTCTTTATGTGCTGTCCAGTAGCATGTGGTTTTGTTTAGTATTCTTGTGTCTGCTATTTTTATGTTAAGTAGCGATTATGTGTTGTAACATGTCTTCATCCAACTTACGCTTGGGTTTTCCATGCATGTGTGGCATCCTTTGTGTATATATATACATTGATCTTGATGTAATCTTCTTTTTGAATTCTTGTGCGTGTCTCTGGAAATTTCTGGACGAAATAACATGTGGCTTCTATGGATTTTCTCTTGTACACCGCTCTGCTTTCTTGCTAGCAGTACGCCTGCTTTGTTGTGTTGGTTGGATGTGGGTCTATGATGGACCTTGGAATGTTCATCTTACTCTTTGCTTCTTGATTTTGTGATTCAATAATGTGAACGCAAATATCATAAGCTGAAGTAAAACGCTATTTCATAAACCTAAAATAGTGTTGAATGCTAATATATGAACCTTAAAAAAATTGAGTGTTGATGCATAAGCCTAAAAAAAGCTCATATATAAACCTTAAAAAAAATGGTGAATGTTGTCAACCTAAGAAAAAAGTCAGCGCTAATAATACATCAACTCCGGGAAAAAGTAGTAAAAGCTGATACATCAACCTGAAAAAATGAACGTGGCTGGTGGTAGATGAGCCACGATGGCCCGCGACTCCTGGTTTTGTGGACTGCACAAAGGACCATCGACCGAGGCCAGCCCATAATGGCCAATTGTGCTGTGTGATACACGGCCCAGTCCAAAGTGGATAACCACCGCAACGGATACTCAAACATATTTGGTTCAGTGTCACGGCCCATTGGCCTTTGACATACACAAACGACCCATTGGGGCTTTTCCAGATATACATAGAACGGAGCCTTTCCCTATTGGACCCCGTATACAAAAATGGGCCATTGGGGGGGGCCACGATAGAAGTCCTAAAAGGACAGCCTACCACAGCCCATGCTCAACATTTGGTGAACTGCAAGGCCCCACACCAACTTTTATTTTGCCAGATTCTCCATCTTTAGAACTATTTAAATAAAGTCTGACAAAGAAAATAATTCGGCCAGTTGGATCTATCGCATCGCATGTAAATCCTTGTCGCTATCTGTTCAAACATTTTTCCAATTCTCGCTCGAACATT
This sequence comes from Trichopus zeylanicus subsp. travancoricus, assembly GCA_005019695.1. NCBI lineage: Eukaryota > Viridiplantae > Streptophyta > Magnoliopsida > Dioscoreales > Dioscoreaceae > Trichopus > Trichopus zeylanicus. The sequence continues at coordinate 91,359 of RXID01014580.1, forward strand.
ATACATCATAAAAATGTACTGAGCATTATTATACATGGTTCCCATCATAAAAAATACTAGCACCGGATAATTACGTCCGCAAAGAAAGATGGTCAGGGAAATATCTTATTGTTAATCTCAAGGGAGTTTTGTCAACTATGTCCTTGCTTGCCCTTCAACCCAGAGAGAACTATGATCAGGCTAAAAAAAATGGCACAGCTGCTACTTGCTAAATATGAGACACCCGCCATCTAAGAGTAACAAGTGTACCAAAGACTAAGCATGAATAGACCAGCAGGCGTATGCATGGCAAAACATGCAAGACAGAGCAAAGCAATTAAGTGTCCAATACAGGCTCAAAAAGTGGCTAAAACTGATCCCTAAAGAACTGAACAGTAGCTCAAAAGGCAAAGCACTCGGGCCTTAAACCAAGCAATGCTATAGGGGAAAACAAACAATTTTTACCAGGGAAAGAAAGATAGGAAGCATCCATAAATCTACAAACTATAAACTGATCAGGTTGGATGACTAGAAGGCAAGATATGATACACGAATGGAAACTTTAAAGGAAAGAAAAAGGGACCAAAACTGGAAAACAAACACACATAAAAGTGCACAAGAAAAACACAAAATCTGGTCCTATGTTTGGTTAAGATTCCTGCGAGTGCACATGCAGAAAGAACCATGGAATGCAAAAAAAAAAACACAAACAGTAACAGGGAAGAAAGAGGAAATTTCCAAAATTCTATAAATTATAAACTGATTAGGTTGGATGACTAGAAGGATAGATAGTATCACTGCATGAAAATTTTAAAGGAAAAAAGACAGGGAAAACTGAAAAAAAAAAAAAATACACATAATAGTGCACAAGAAAATCACAAAATCTAGCTTTCATACTTGGTTGAGCTTCCTAGTAGTACACTTGCAGAGACATAAGGCTTAATGCTCCCTTGAGCTTAAGGGACAGACACCACAATCATGCACGCTAAAATTTATTTAGCTTAAAGAAGGAAAAAAGTTGACAGCAAACTGCATCAAAAAAGGGTAAGGAAAATGAAAGTGGTGATTTTTATGTCTAGCTACTGAAGTTAACAAAAAACATTCATTATTTCCATGACAAACCAGTTGGAGAAAAGAGGACATCACATATCTGCATATTTCACATCTTTGAGCAAGTTTTGTAAGTACCCAAATGAAAATTGTGATCTTAATTCCTCCTTCAGTGGTAGCTTATCTTTTTCAGGATCTATTACATGAATAGCAATAAGAACTTCAGCAGGACTGAGGGAAGGGCCAGTATGTGATGTACCCAAAACAAAAAACAAATGCTTACCAAGTAATTTCATTATGAAAGAACAGTAAAGATGAATTTCTAAGCATGGATGCCCAAAGCAAGAAATTTTGAGCAAAATAATGAAGCTACAGCACCATCTAGAGCATGTCTGGCAATCAGTTAGCGTCATTTGATGATGTCAAGGTCAATAAAGCTTAACATGGACAATTTAAAGGAGCAAACTTGAATTTGAAAAATTCAGAAGAATGGATTAGTTTCGTTAATTCTTAAGGCATGTTTGATTCAAGAGTGGCAGACATGATCATCCTGAATAGTACGATTAGTAAAGAGAGTTCTAATCCTCAGTCACAAACTAAATAGGCCCCAAGAGGCTTTAGTTTAGTGTGGACAAGTGATTGAATAACACAGAAAGGAAGAGAACATTAAGCACAAAAAATCACCTAAGTTACAATATAGAAGTGTATTTGATGATTGGACATTCATTGAGTATCAACAAGGATAATGATCGAAACAGCACAACAAATCTGGGCCACCTAGATTGTCACATGTATATAGTTGGAACTGCTGCTTCCCAGGATCGACACAGCTCCTAATGCATGTTTCATCTTTTCAACAATGTAACCAAAGTTTCACAACGTATGTGACACCCAAACTGTCTCTTTTACACCTTTCAACACAACCAACTATTCCCCAAATAAGTCAGACTCGAGATGTCATTCTGTGCCCACTCCTGGTTTCTGTAGTCAAAAACTACACAGTACATCAATTCCCACAACTCTCCTAAGATCAATCTAGCTGGAAGCAGCCTCCTAGGATATGTTTTCCACTGTTTTTTTTAAATATGTTTTCCATTGATTGCAATAGCAAATTGCACTAAAAATTACACTAATCAGGATTTAAGAATCATAGATGCCAGAGCCCACACATGTTTCAGCTCATTGTCCATGATTCATACTATAATATCAAGGTTAGTTCACTGTACAAATAGATCAGGGTCCTATTTTGACAGCATTGGTCATACTATGGCAATTGTAGAATGGACCATTTCATCACCTTACCAAAGCAATAAAAAGTCCAATTTTACAGTGCTAGGCAGAGGATAAAGAATAAGGATAAGAACACCTGCAGGATTCGAGCAAGTGCAGCTTGAAATTCGTCCTGTGGAAGACAACAAGTTGGGGTATCACTCTGCAATATGTAAAAGAAGATATACGAATCAATAAATGAGCAGAAATGTTAAAACAGTGATAATGAAAACGCACATTAATTGGGTGTATCCCAAAATGGATAAACAGATCATATGACAAAGAAAAGAAAGTTCCAAAACACAAATCAAGTCTGAAGTAACCAAAGCCTACATTTTTTACATAGCAGTGAAAACTGAAAATAGAATGACATCAAAAGTGAAATAGAAAAAATTTCCACAGAGGTTTTGAACAGCACGAAACTATGATAGCATACATTGTGAAGGAAACAGAACAAACAGCGAACTTCTAAGAACTCAATACAAGTTAGATTCAGGTGAGAAAGGTTGCAACTGCTATAACATTATAAACACTTCATAAACTAAGAAAAAAGAAACAATCAATGCTTGGTTACCAGAAACCATGTTCATAAAACATGAAAGGGCCTCAAACTTCTTCCATGCTAAGTTTAATCTAGGTGAAAGGATACCATAAAAAGGATGAAACGAAAGATGACTAACTTCAGCTATAATGTTTTAAAAACTGTTTATGTGGGCAACATGGTGACCACTCAAACTGCATCCAACCTACATGAATATTTTCATGCATGTATCAGATCAGCAAACTACATATTCGTTAAGGAAAGAAAGAGAGTTATATTACTTCAACAATAACTATATAACTCCCGATAATACCCACAAATACCATCAATGCATTGCATTAGTATCTTCATAAGAATAACTCAATACCACAAAGTACAGTTTAGCATACAATGTTTCTGTGCACCTACAGGGGACCCAGACATATCATTTATTCAAACATTTCCAATGCACATTTCCACATGTGTATACTACTATAAACACAAGGATATTCAAATAGGAGACAAGGCAAATGTGCACACAAGGAGAGGGGCAAGAGACCTCATCTTTTGGCAAAGATGATAATATTGGCATAAGAACCTCTGCATCCTGCAGAAAAAAGAATCCCAAGTAAAAAAAGAATCCCAAGTAAAGAAAACATAATAAAACTTTTCTTTTGAAAAAATGATATATCTTTAGTTTGGAATATAATTTTCTGATAGAAAGAATTAGGTCTTGTGAAGGAATTGTCCCATCTGTTAGTGCTTGTAAAGCCTGTTCAAGTACAATAGAAGCATAAACTTTATTAAAAAAGTTTTAAGTACATGTAAATTTGTTATGATTTTCATAAGCGATTTAGTTTCCATTTTCCAGGGCACAAAGTGGTAAGGTTACTTTCAGTCAGGTGTTCAGGAGCCAAATAGGTTCAAAATTTAGCAAGCAAACTAGTTATTCAAGTAATACGAATACCATCAATGCACTGCAGTTCTTGTCATCATTATATCAGGGAGCATAGCTCTCAAACTTATTGCAGCCAATCCACATGCCTTGACAAAGATATGTAAACTACTCAGAACAAAGTTATTTAAAAGAAGAAACACAAACAATTCAACAAGGGAGACGTGAATAAGAGTTGCTGGCTGCAACAATATGAATCCTGAAAACTTGTGCATGAAAGAAAAAGAACAGTGAGTAATAGACTGCAATTTACTCTCTCAAATCCCTTGCTGCAAGTGAATGAAATAAAATGCAGATCAAATTAAATCCAGAAAAGTTGTGCATGAAAAAAAAAAGAACAGTGAGTGATTAACTGCAAATTACTCACTCAAGTCCCTTGTACCAAGTGAATGGAATAAAATACAGATCGAACTAGTAAGCAACCACTCAGGCTAAATCACGTGATTCAGAATAGCTGAGAGAAAGAAAAAAACATGTAGATGCTTGAGAAACTTACTTCTATCTAGGAGAGACAGTTTCAGATCAGAATATAGACTAAATATGGCCATACACAAATATATTGCATACCATGAGGCTTTTAGCTAATGCTAATTTTCAATAGCAAATTTTAGCTTTGCTTCCCAATTAATCAGATCTTTCAGCTAGGATATCTAATTATTCGTGAAATGTAAAGTTTCTTAACGTCACAAACTTAGAACATGGATTGCTCTAGTGGATAAATTGTAATAATCATTCAGCAATACAGATGCCAGAACAGGTAGCCTTGAGTCATATTTCTAAAATTACTAGCAAATTCAATAAGAATGTGTAGAAAGAAAAAATAAGAACCAACCTACTGACAAGAACCATCAACATTGAATTGCTGAATGATTTCACTTGACAAAACCTAAGTTGGTCGAGTAACAACCCTAGGCCCTAAGCGGCCTCCATGGCAAGATCTCCAACATTAAGCACAGGATGCCCATCCCGTAGCCATGATATGTTGAAATCCAGTCCTAATATGATACAAGCAAGATAAAGCTATCTGCAAACCAGCATCACTTGAGTATTATTCTTTCTAAGGAACTACTATGAAATCACAATGATGGAATTGTAGTACGTCTAATTCAGTAAACTTATACTTACCATCAAAGTTTCATGAGGTGGATCTGAAGATCCAGGAATAAAGAAGAACCATAGCTTCAACAAACTTGATAGCAAGCAGTCTAATTCCATCACTGCCAGGCTGGAAGAGAAACCTAAAGTCACTATTGGGCAAGCAGATGTTTTACCAGAAGCAGTGGTCACAATGAAGGATGCCATTACGTGCATTGCAATTGTCAATACAGCTGTTTTGAAATTTAGATCCATGCCCAAGAAGCCTTTAATGGCTGATCCAAATCACTGGAATATAGACCCTGAATACAATGGAAACCACAGTTAGAACTTTGCATTAATTATCATGGAAGTTTTAAAGAAAAGCAACACCAATGCAATTAATCAGCGGATAAAACAAAGTGACATGACTAAATACAGATGTTAGAACTACAAAATCTCATGGACCATGTCTCATATCATAAACACATTTGTTCATATCAATCATGCATATATGCTCACATAAGAGGAACAAAACACCTAGTGCATTTTTAATTTGTTTACTTTTGATAGAATGAAACTAGGATTGCCAAAGATCCTCAGCGCACACTTATGTTAGACTAGAATCCAAAGAAATGTATATCAGGAATGTGAGAAAAATGGAGCTGGTTGGGAGGTTGACAACAACAGAACAGCCATATGAGAGACAAGTAGAGAGCAGCAAACAAGATGAGGAATGTAATGATAAATTAACTAGATGTGAATTACAGACCAAGTTAAATTAACTAGATATCACAATGCTATGGTTTCTTCCTACAGGTTCTGTTAAAACATGCTGAGAACATAATTGTACAGTACACTGAACGGAATCAGCAAAATTGCTTTTCTTATGTCCTACTACCATTTATTTCTAGCACAAGAAAAGGGATCTACTTCGTATTTTTCTTTTCTCTATTTCTTGGCTACTTTTCATGAACTCTCAAAGAATAAGGTGTAGGGAGCCTAAAATCCTCCCAACAGTTAAAGAATGAGGCAACATTAAAAATCTTCAAGGTCACAAATTAGTAACTGAACTAACACATGGAATGTCATAAAATAAAGGAGACACTAAATTGTGATGGAAAATTTATGCAATACAAACAAGAAAACTAGTTTCATTACTTTCACATAATTTACCTGAATCACAATCTTCGCCAGCATATTCTGAAACAGAGAAGTCCCAGTTCTTATTGCTTGACGAACAACAGATGGGGTTTAACTTCAATATGCTTTGATCCTGCTTGCCCTATCATCCTACATCGGAGGCCACACATGCAATGTAAGAAACTATATTCTCAAAAATCAAAATCAAGTAGTATACCAATTTTGTTTATGAATAAAGAAGACCATCATAACAAGCTTTGCTCGCAAAGCCCGTGCCATTAACCAAGATCAATAGCAACAGTCGTGATCACAAACGACCCAATTTTTTTACATCGTAGAAACCCTAATTTTCTACCGTTTCGCAAATTTCTTAGGCTATTGGTGAACAGTTAGCATTCAAGAAGACGGCATCGTGAATGAACGCAAGAACCATGAGAATCAAGAAAGAGCTTACTCTGCAAGAAACCTGCGGGCAGCGCTCGCCCCGTCGGACTGGAGCTCAACTAGCCGGGACGCGAAGTCGGGCAGCAGCGAGGGGTAGCGGTGGAGGAGGAGCTCCTTTAGCTGGCGGAGCTGCCCCCTCTTGGAGGGCACATGGGAGGAGGATCTCGCCGTGTTGAGGAGACTCGCGGTTCTCTCGCCCCAGCCGGAGGCCATCATCCCCGCCATGAGACCCGCCCCTCCGAAACCCTAGAATTGGAGAGGAAGGAAGAAGGAAGCGGGAGAAGGGGAGCTTCAAGGGAAAATGGAGAGGATCGGGTTGTGGGTTTGGTCCATTTGAGACTTGTAGGAATCGTCGTTGGCGCTCCACGAGAACTTTTGCATATTACCCTTGTAACTTTGAAGTATTACTGGCCTTTTAACGTTTCTCAAATATCCCCCTTAATTATAAATATATTACATAAAGCTTCAGCAAAGGTCACAAAAGATCGTCACATTTCTCTCTCTTCCTGAATGGCCAGCACCTAACACAATGCGACCTGCCACGTGGCGTTCGCAATCGCCGGGCATGACTTGACCCGATTAGATTAAATCCCGCTGCAAATTTTTCAGATTAATGCATGGCTTCTCGTCTGAGTTCTGGCTAGCCCACTCTAGAAATTTAGAATTACAGAAACAAGCGGTGGCCGGACACAATGGCGCCGCCGACTTGACATCATCTCCTTTCTGAATTGGGCTTCAACTCATCAAACCACGGAATCATTAAACAGTATAACAATCCACCAAATAATTAGACCACAAGGATTAATTAAAACTTAAATGAGGTCCGGCGGTGCAACGAAACATGATCACGAGAAGATTCGCTGGTGGGTGGCTCAGCAGCACAATTGAACAGCATACTCAGACGTCACGTGGCACTGGCGTGGGATTTCCTTCCACGGATATCTATTTTGATTTTATAATATTGAGAGCCAGCGACGAGCATCGAGGCGGATACTGAGCAAAGAAGCGGAGAATGATGCCTCTGCCGACATTCCATCGAGCTAAAGTTGGCCAAAAGGAGAACAGTGCGGGCGTGAGGGAAATGATGGTGTTCTGGCTTTCTGTCTTCGTGAACTGATAAGTGGTCGGGATCAGAATTGTATTTAGATATTGCACCATCTTCGCTGGTTCTGTGCTGATCGGCTAGCTTTGCAGGCGAAAGGAGAGATTCACAATGAACAAAAGCTAGCTCCTTCATTTATACGGCAGATGTTGAAAAGAAACGATTCTCCAATTTTTTTTCATTTTTTTCAAAAAGGTTCATAAAATCAATCGCCTTTGCAGTTGATTGGATTTTGACGCAGCTTTCGAGTTGGATAGACTTGGTCCAAAGTCTGCGATCGAAGTCTACGCGTAGCAGCAGCCTTCCAGAAAAATGCCACCAGTCCAAGCGAGTCATACACGATTGTTTGATGCTTGGATTTGTTCCTGGGTGAAGACCAGGACCGTTCCAAATTGAATGACGGCAACTACCCGTTGACAAATTTCAAAGAGAAAAGTCCCACGACAGCAGACTTCTGAAAAATCTTGTTTACATTTCCCCAACTTTTTTCCGAACGATTCAAACGATGCACCTCAACTTATTTTCAATCTTCAAAATTAAACATTAAACCCAAAATTTTCACAAGAAAACCATGTATAAACAACCACAATTATAGATACATCGATGAAGAGAAAAAAAAATGTCAGCGTTAATTAAGGTTCAGAATCCCAATTTTGCTTTCGGGTCTGGTGGTGTTTCAGCCAGTTCCAGTCGCTAACGACAAGAGATGGAAACCACGGTGATGGTCGAGATTTGAAACCTTGGTGTTAATCCAAGAATTGCAGGCAAAAAATGAATCAATCAGATGAACGAATGCTGACGCTGGAGATGCTGCCATGGCTGCCGTCGCACATGGCGAGCGCGCTCTCAAGGTTAAGGATGATATCCGTCATGGTCGGCCTTTCCCGCCCTTCAAGGCTGACACAGTGGACGGCAGTGTACGCCAACAGCTCAACAGCCTCCATTTCCTTGGCGCTCGGTGGGTCCACCCTCGCATCAAGCACCCTCGACACCTCACCGGCAGCGATGCTCGGCACTGCATAGTCCACCACGCTCACCGGGCTCCCGCCGTCAACGTCCTTGAAGATGGCTCTCTTCCCGGTCAACACCTCGAGCATCACGACACCAAAGCCGTAGACGTCGCTCTTGACCGTCAAATGGTGAAGCCCGTAGTACTCAGGGTCCATGTACCCCACCGTCCCCGCCGCCTTCATTGACAAGTGCTCGCCATCCGTCGCCGGACCCATCAACGACAGCCCAAAGTCCGACACCCTCGCCGTCCAGTTTCCGTCCAATAAAATGTTTGATGATTTGATATCGCGGTGTATGATCGGCGGAACTGCATAATTGTGAAGGTATTCGATTCCTCGGGATGCGTCGAGCAACACTTTGATCCTCATCTTCCATGAATTCAACATGCCCGGGTTCTCGCTCGTGCCTCCGGCAGCGGCGGCATTCTTCTTGACGTGTAGATGATCATAGAGAGCCCCATTCTTCATGTACTCGTAGACAAGCAGCCTCTCTTCCTTCTCCTCGCAGTAGCCAACAAGGCCCACAAGGTGTTTGTGATTGAGCCGAGAGAGGAAGGAGAGCTCCGACTGAAAGGCGCTCTCTTTCTCCTGGAACTTCTTCGTCCTCGGACCCGTCTCGCTGCGCTTAATGGCGACGTCCCGCCCGTCGAGGAGCTTGCCTTGGTAAACCGTGCCGAAGCTCCCGGCGCCAATCTTGTTCTCCGCTGAGAAATTCTTCGTGGCGGCGGCAAGCTCCGCCAGTGAGAACTGCTCCGCGCGGTCCTTAAAAGATGACGGCCCGCTTCGCTGCCGCCGCATGCCCCTGGAAGCCTGGCGCCTGAAAATGCTTGATCTCGACCCATTTGGTGATGTGTACGGGCTGGAGACCGTACCAGCAGCTGCCTCACCAATGGCATTGGATGTGCCATTCCTTGCGGCGGCGATGGTGGGTTGGACAGAGTTGTGCACCTTCTTTTGCCGGCAGACGCAGGTGAAAATGAAGTAGACGATGGCGCAAAGGCCCGCGACGCTGCCCACTATGCCAACGATCAAAAACGCATAGTTCCACTTGCTCCTCTTTCTTGACGGTGGCAGCGGAGACGGAGGCGATGGCAACGGCGCCGACGAAGGGGTTGTTAGGTGGGGGCAAGAGTTGCAGATGAACCCCCTCCCGGAACAGAGGCTCTGAGACAAGGTATTCGCCCCACAGCTGCAAGATTTCTCCTCCGGAACGCAAATTCCAGGAAGAATTTGGGGCAGGGGGACGGCAGCGACGTTGGGATTGTTCCGGTTCGATGACCAGCACACGACGGACAAATTCACCGACACGACTCCGCAGGTGAGGTCGCCTCCAGCGACAATGAACTCGAGTGTCGTGTTGCCCGCGGGAGCATAGGTACCATTGCCGCCGGTCCCGCCCCAGCAGAGGACCGCGTTGGTGTCCCGCCGAATCGCGCAGCTATGGCGCGCGCCGAGGGCGAGGCCTCCAAACTGGAAGGGCAATCCATTTGGGGCGTCGAGTTGGCCGGAATCGTTGCTGCCCCTGCAGATGAGACTGCCGGCGATGGTGATACCACAAACGTGAGAGTCGCCAGCGGCGATGCTTGACATAGAGACGTTTCTAAAGAAAGACTGGAATTCGCCGCCACGACTTCCCCAGCAATGGACGGAGTTGTTGCCATCGATGGCGCAGGAAAAGCCGCGGCCGGAGGTGAGGGACTGGAAAACTCCGACGACTTCACGCGGGAAGGACTCGTCGCCACGCCAGAACAAAATCCCGGTGCCGTTCCCTTCTACGGCGGCGATCTGGTGGTCGCCGACGCTGAGCCCGGAGACGGTTGCGCCGTTGTAGACTCGCTTCACGGGGAGAGAGGTAGAGGAGGCACCGGAAACATTCGTTTTCCAGCAGAGCAGATTCCGGCCACCGGACCGGAGGCCGCAGAGGAAGTCCAGGCCGCCGGAGACGGAAGAGAAGGAGAGAGCGGGAAACAGCGAGAAATTCGTCGCCTGCAGCGCCGAAGAGCATCGGATGGAGGCAACGGAAGCGCCGGCGAGGACGCCGCAGACGGTGCCGGAGCTGACGGCGAGGGTGGCGGCGGAGCCGAGGGCATCGGCTGCGGCGAGGAATATGGCGAGAATCGCGGCAACGATCACCGCGGCGGCGAGTGGGGTCCTCATCGGACGGCTGGGATTTGATTCCGGCGGCTCTGCACCTTCCTCATCCGCGGAGCACGGCAAGAGAAGCGCATTTGAGCGGAAACCGGGGAGTAATATAGGAAGTAAAAACACGTTTCGGCGTGTCAGATCCAGAATTTAAAAACCATAAATAACAGGGGGGTTACTGTTAAAATACCCGAGTACACGTTTTGTTTTGGAAATTTCTCAAAGCGGAGTAGATTGCCGTAGGATTGCGAATGGACGGCGAAGAAAGTAGAGGGAGGGAGTTTTTTTTTTTTTATACCGAAAACTGGATGGCGGGATCGTGGCCGTTGATAGGACGGTCGAGATCTGACGCGAAGGGAGATGAGTTAATCGGGTAATTAATGAAATTATAGCAGCATGTGAGCCGTTGCTTTAAGTGTGGACGGTTTTGCGGTTTTGATTTATTAACAGAGCGGTTCGGTGTAGTACGAGTAGCAAGTACATACAGATTGGGGACGAGGTAGCAGCAACTCTACTTAGCATTCCAGCCGTCCATTGCAAATGATCATCGCTCTTAGTATTCCAGCTGTCCACTGCAGATGATGTCGACCTGGTTGAACGAGGGCAAGACCGTAGATCAGTGAGATTCGGCACGAGACTGCAAGTGAATTCCAATCCTAAATCGAAACCGAAACGGTTCGGCTTTAGACCACAGCCATGGTCAAGTTGACGCTCAGGAAGAGTCATCTAAGTCAGCGATCGATCCCGACACGACCAGTCAAAAATGACTCTTCCAGAGTCTGGACCGAGTCTGGTTCCCGCCACCGCCACCATTTCCTAAAATGATAATGCGCTTTAATTCTCGAACGACAAAACAAATAATAATTCAGATCATGTGACGCACGGACCAAAAGAGACTCGCAATGTGTATTTCGACCCAACGAATGTAAATTCTCCAATAATCAGACGACACGGTAATCAATTAATTAAGGGTTAATGACATATGATTCTTTTAAAATTTTATAAATTATATATTTCTAGTTAAAATTAAAAAAATTCAAAAAATATTTGTTAGGGATTGAACGAAGAAACAAAAGTACTCTTTACTTTATCAGTGGCGATGAAATTTTTTGGTATGACATATTTTTTTACCATGATTTTGTAAGAATTTTTTTATACTTTTATTTTGTAGAAAATATGAATTCTAAATATGATTTAGATTAAGTATAGATATTAGATTGACCACTAAATTAATAATAATCTTTTATTAAGTTGTCCTCCAAACATATTTTTTAATCATTTTTGTCATCTACATGGTAAAAAAATTTATGCATATTCTTATAAATTTTATCACAAAAAATAATAAAAATTGGGTTTGTTATTTGGATCACAGGAATAGTATGAGAATATGTGAAAGTTTATTTTATTTTTTTGGGACAACTTAATAAAAAAAACATCACTTTTAATGAGATAAAGGTTATTTTTATTTTTTCGCTTCGTTCTAAATGATATCAAATAAAATATTATTTAAATATTTTTAAATTTAATTATAAATATAAATTTAATAATATTTTTATAAATATCTAATAATAAAAAAAATATAATTTTAGAATTTTTTAAAATATAATTTATGAAATTTTTTTTTAAAAGTATATGCAATTAATTTTAAATTTAATTAAAAAAAACTCAACTAATCATCCAACACGATAACGATTTCTTCGACCTTTTCTCATACTAAAACTCTGAAGCCGGCCTACGAATGACACCAATCAATCCATTACTTTCGCAATCTCACGTGCAAAAGATAACAGAATAATACAACAATTATCAGAAGCTGGCATGAGCAGCGACAGCGATCGAGTGATTAATCTCCGCGTCGGGGACGAAAACTATAAACTGAAAATCACTCGCCGTCTTTGCCTAATACTTGCAAGAACAACAGCAGCTGGAGAAAGAAATAAAAGACGCTGCCGATGGTAGCGCACTTCAGTTTGCTGCTTCCTTGAACACCAGGGAAATCCTTCTCTGTGGAGCAGTTAAAACCGCCGGCTAGCCATTCCAACTTCTTGTAGCCTTCCTTGTTCAGCATTTTCACCGCAATTATTGACCTGAGTTTTGCGCACTTGGTCTGAAGAAATGATACTACTCTCTGAATAATTCTTAGTTTGACGCAGTTTAAATTATTTTGTAAATAAATATTTGGAGTTGTGTGCAATGTTCCCTCAAGAAGATAGAATCTCTAGTATTTTGTAAGGGGTACGTGCATAAGAATCCCAATCTGAATCATAATACATACCTGAGGCCCTCGCCACAGGCGACGAGCAGCTTGGTCTCCTTGTCCGGGACAAGCTCCGCCACCTCCTCCACAAACCGGCCATTAATGGAAATGCACCCACTTTCTTCAACAGCGTCACTGGATCCACGCCGGCGTCCTCCACGAACAGCGTCGCATGGATTCCCGCTCCCACGCCGGCCTCACATCGAACAGCCGGTAGCCCTCGGCGCGCAGCGCTTGTGCGGCTTCCTCAGCTGGAATGGTGCGGACCTTGCCGAAGCATATCAGCTCCTGATGTAGTGCGCTCGCCGAAACCGTGGTCATCGTTCTGAAGGCGGAGAGCCGGTTTAAAAGAACGCCCGTTCTCGTTCTTCTGCTCTCTCGCTCTGTTAGCATAGCGTGTCCATAATGGCTTCAGCTGTGCCTGACTACGAGTGGATTTCCGGTTATCCCAACTGGACTGGAGGTTGACTCGGCCGGATACTAATCGGTTCGAGTTGGCATCGGATTCGGTTCAACGGGCCGCAAACGGACAGCACCCAAATCGAGGTAAGGGCGGAATTGGAATTCGAGGACGATGCGCGTGGAAAAGGGCAGGAAACGGACGAAACGATGGTTTCCTGATTCATACTTCCGCCCCTTGATGTTTGAAGTCAGAATTTCTGCTGTATACAGCTCGAGAAATGCTTGGGCAGAAGTGAGTCTGCGGAGTCTCCCAGGGCAGGACGCGTGTCAAGTGTATGTTTGGTTGCAGACAGGCTACGGATAAATGAGTCACTTTTTCCCATTTTATTGTATTTAATTGTGGAAAAATATCATGGAAAAAATTGCAGTCCCGCTCCTCCAAACTTCCATCGGCTTTATTCACGACTAAATTTTGTGTTAAACTGACGTTTGGTTTATTAAAACAAATTCAAGTAAAAAAAATTGCAAGAAAAATAATATTTAATGAACAAAAAATATTTTTTTATTTTTTTTAATATAATAATAATATATCTATTTAGCATTTTTATTATTCTATGATAGTGATGTGTCATAGATTATTTTTTAGGTAAATTTAGTATAATTAATTTTTAAAAACCCCACAATAACCCTTAGTTGCTTTTTATTTTAAATAAATATAGAAAAATAGAGTAAAATATAATGTCTATAAATTATTTGTATAATAAAATGTTTTGATTATTTAAAAAATAATTATATTTTTAACATAAATTCTTTTACGTTAGATTTAAATTTTTTAAAGGACATATAAGAATTTTGTACCGTGTATCATTACATTTTTTATATTTATAGAATTTTAATTTGTCAAAAACATGTTCATTTATATCAAACGTCATGAATAAAATATTTTTATTGGAGAAATAATACTTCCAAAAATAAAAAGTGACAAAGAAATATCACCTTTTTGTACTTTTTCGTAATCAAAGGGCTCTAAAGTACTTTAACATTAGAAGTTCAAAGAAAGGTAATTCAATTCCAAAGGATCCGCTGAAGTCAATTATTCTAACGTAAGATTTTAATTGTCGATTTCAAGATCGGTTCCGTATTTACTGAAATTGATGTATTTTACGTATATATATATATATATATATTATATACATACATTTTTTATAATTATTAAATAAAGTTTTTATTAAAAATTACTTTAAATATGAAAAAAAAATCTTACAGCTACCGAGTTTCAAACCTGTGGTCTCTTGAAAAAGAATTAATCAATTAATTAATTGGATTAAACACAAACTTTATTATAAATATAATATAAAAAATCAAAGCCGAATTTTAAACTAAAATATTATAAATTAATTCGGAATCAAAATGTTTGGGTGAAAATTTAAAATCTCGCTCTAAAGTCACACTTTTCAACCTTCAACCCATTAAATGGAAGTGGGAAACTCCACCGCTATTTTTTGCAACTGAGCAAAACATGTGAAAAATGAAAAACAATGCTACATAGTCTAATCCAGCATTTGCATATCGTTTTCCACGAGCACACACATACACGTTAACACGCACCTCTACACAACTCAAAAATAGGAATCCATCCATCCTCATCGGAGTACAGCCGATATTTTGCAATACACGTGAAATTCAAGACTACCTCGTACAAGTAATTGCTGATACAGACCTTATTATTATTTGAAGCCACAAGCTTTTCTTTTTTTCCTGATCAGCAAGAGTCACTGTATATATTACCACAAATCCGGAGGGACATTAACTCTATTTATATACTCAGATTACAGCAGAAATATAAAAAGCAAGACAACCAGGACATTGCTGGACATAAGAGTAACAAGAAAAGCCGGAACTTACTACATGAACGTATTTTTTGTTGCTCTTCATCATGCAAGCTGTTGTAGTTTGTGCACTCAAAAGCACATAATACCAAGGAACCACAACGACAGGCTCGTTTAATTAGAACTTTACTAAAGATGTAGGCAGACAAGTTCCCTGACCCTGATACACTAATAAAAATGTCCTTTTTTAAACAGAAATTTGCTGTATAAAATGTAGTCAATCTCTGAAGCAGGTACATGAAACAAATAGAATTCACATACATCTTCATAGAAGAAGGAAACCAAGTCTGACTAATGGCATGAAAATACAATAAAAATTCAATGGTTCAAAACAGATCATAGTCAAATCTTCTGGCATGGGAGAAAACACTTCTCGCGCGATTCAGCCAGTCCACTTTCAGCATTTGTTGAAGAACTCCCCAGCCCACGCTCAGGGATCCCTTTAAGAAGGTCGCAAGGTTTTGTGCAGAAATGATAACCACATCGAAGAAGGTTACCACACAAATTTTGGCAGGAAAACCTTTTCTTATAAAAAAAAAAAAAAACATCTATGAACAAATACACAAACACGAGAAAATCTTGAGATAACGGCATTTTTTTTTCTTTAAATCTATGTTAAAAGTCGATTTACAATTTAATATCCTTTAATAATATTAATTAAGGAGATTACGAAAAAATATTGAAGAATTACCAAATAAATCTCGAAATTTTCTGAAATTTGTTAGTCTCTCCTATTTTCAAAATTTTTTATTAACCCCTGAAAATTTTTAAAATTAAAAATCAGCTCGTGAAATAATTAACTTTCTGAGTAAAAATATGAGTTTATCATTACTTATAAATATTTTATCTTATACATAAACATGTTACCTAATATATAAATATTTTATTTTACATATAAATACTTTACATTATATATATATATATATAATATAGTATTTATAAATAGTGATAAACTTATATTTTTGTTAAAAAACTATTCTAAAAATTCATTTTGAATTTTAAAATTTTTTATGACTAATAAATTTTTTTGAAAATATGGAAAACTGATGAGAAATTTCAAAAAATTTTATGACTATTCTAGTTATTTCCCCTGAATTTTTAAGTACATTTCATGAAAAATTATGATTAAAAAATAAATTTTTTATTTGACCGATTTAGTACATCATAAATTGTATAGTCCATTTGATCTAGAACCGTGCAATTACACACCGGATTGTAAAGGCGTGGAAAGCAAGTCATGAGAATAATTCCAAATTTGTATAAACAATGAAGCAATAATCGATACCCCGGAAAAATACGAATGAAATATCAGTACAAAATTTTTTTATCCTGAAAATATTATCGCAAGAGAACCTGAAGAATCACGACGAATGCTGAACACAACAAAAACACATCGCTCCAGTTCTCATAGACTCCACCAAACCAAATCCAAAACTGCAGCAAACACCCACCCAGCCGACTTTCTCCAATCCAAAGCAACAGCACTCGAGTCCTCCGCCGGGCTCGACGACGGCCCATCCGCCACCTTCCCAGCCCTCTTGTTCGCCGCCATCGGCGCAGGAGCCGGCGCCGCCGGGGCCTTGAAGAGATCGAGCGGAAGAAGCACCTTGTCGACCTGGTACACCGCGAGCTGGCTGTCGGAGTATATAGTATTGGACACAGTAGTGTTCACCACTCCTGTGGATATGTTCACCTGGTTCCCCATCGTCGTCACGTTCAATGGATATTGTCCATTGTTGGCATTCCCTGCTTGCGTTCTTAGCGGGTTGCTCACCGTTTGGAATTGGGAGATTGATAAGGCAGAAGGAAGAACGTGAAACTGGATGAGCGCCACTTTCTGCTGTTCGGTGAGGGAGTTGAGCGTACCGGGGGAGAGGGAGGAGAAAGCAGAGTCCGTCGGGGCGAAGATGGTCATGCCGGAGTTGGAGTTGTTGAGCTGGGTGTTGATCTGGTCGCCGACCTGCGTGCTCTTGAGCAGCCGGATCAGCGTGCTGAACTGCCCAGCTTTCTCCAGGATTGCCGTGACATTCAGAGGCCCGGGCGGGGCCGGGGCGGCGGCAGGCTGTGCGTGGGTCGTAATGCAGCAGTAGAAGAGGAAGAGCAGTGAGACTGCACAGTTTCTAAGGTTCTCCATTGCTGGTTCTCTCGTGATGCTTGGCTGTGCTGGGGACTTTATGGTGGTGCGGTTGGTGGAGGGAAGTTGTTCGGCACCAGACTGGGATTGCTTGGTTTGGTAGCGAAAGCATGAGAACAGTGCGATGATAAAGGGAGATACCAGATGGATGCTTGCGTTGTACTCGTCAATCATTTTTCATGTTTGTTTTCTAATACTTATCTAGTGTTTTATGTGTTGCTTTAGCCTGCATGCCGTGGTTGGGTGGTGGTTTTGGAAATGAAATGGTTGGTCCGTGGTTTTTGGTCGTTTGGCAAATGGAAGATTTGTCCCTTGTAAATTCAGCGACAGAAAGTTCTCCGAACCAGAATTGAATGTGTAGGAAGTATCACGCACGTTAGGACTACTGTCGTACTTCTGCGGACGGGCTGGAATGAAACCCGATGCACGGTTCATTGGCGAAACTAAAACATTTGGCCTGAACCATGAGACCTGAATAACAGAAGCATCCCATTTTCGGTAACACAGAGAATGATATCTTATCATAAGCTAAGAGTCAAAAACAGCTCCAAGGTTTTTCTTGAAGTATGTATAGTCTGCTTAATACATGACCCACATAAAGTTAGAAATCCATTATAGCTCCTCTCAATACCAACTGCCTCCTGACATATTTCCAAGAGAATCCTTAAATATAGCCGCTAAATTGAAATGGTCATCAAGACATGGAACAGAATCCTGCGGGCTAAGTCGTCAACGCTCCTTGATCTATTTGAACTCATGATTCTGTTCTCGCTTCCATGTCTACTATGCAACTGGGCTTCTTTTGGGTTGGAAGAAACCCTCTGGAAAAATAATCAAAGAATGGATTCATCAATGGATGCAATCAGAAATTGAATTGGAAGCCTCCAGGAAATCCTTGTCCTCCAGAGCCCAAAGGATTGAAACCACCACCTCCCGTCCCCGTATCCATGTCCTCAATGTCTTAGCCTCTGTCATATCTTACACGCTTGTCTTCATTGCTGAGTACCTTTTAGGAGAATAAGAGACGATAATTAGATGTGACAGGTGAGATGGATAGCATACAAGGAAAAATAAACTTACCAAACTTCTGATTTTTCTTAAGCAACAATTATTTAGCCATAACAAGCATAAAATGCATTATTAGATGACATTGATGCAAGATGACATCCTTTACCTCATATGCAGTAGCAATTTCACGGAACTTGGCCTCTGCTTCCTCTCTGTTATCAACATTTTTATCTGGATGCCACTGCAAAGCCAGCGTCTTGTAGGCAAGTTTAATTTCTGCAGCAGAAGCAGTCTTTGAAATCCCTAGGACTTTGTACCAATCCTTGCCTTTGCTAATCTTCAGTGACTTTTCAGCCTTCCTCAATGCTTCCCGAATTTTCATGTCCTGTAAAATCATTCTCATTACAATTGAAAAAACTGTATATTTCCATAATTTACTTCCTACAGTTATCGCTTTATCAGGAATAATTACAACCAAACACCTCAACAATTACAGGTAAAACTACTACCATTCAAGTCCAAGGAAATCTAGTACTCGTAAACCACACCCTAGAAAATCATGATAAAAACCTTGCAACTCAGATCAAGCTCACACAAAAGAAATGGTGCCTGGTGCATTGTACTCGTACCAAATAGAGACTTCAAAACATCCATCATTGACATTGAAGAGAACAGGTTTCAAAAAATCAACCAAAAAAGTGTTTTTTAAATATCAGATCTCAATTGCGGGACTAATGGAAATAATGTGAATCCAAGAAATATGCTAATCTCGTGAACTCATAGTTCTGGTCAAATTGGAAAATCCCGTTAAAATTTTGTGCTCTTTTCCGCTTTTGCAAAAAGTAGAGGATAATCCCATGTGCAACTTGCTTGCCACAAGAAGAAAAGGAAAAAGAAATAAACAAACAAAACAGACCAATGGTCAAAACTGTGATTTAGTTATTTGAAGAGTGCCAAAAACCAATGCAAGATATGTAACACACACCTGCGGAGACTGTTGAGCAGCTGCCTTCAGATCCTCCACAGCTCCCTCCCAGTCTTCTGTTATAAGTTTTGCTTTGCCCCTCTGCAAAGAGAGTAATGTAAACTTACATATTAATCAAATACACCAAGACTTAAATGTAGAAATTGCTACGATAGAATGATGAAAACACAATGTTACAAATGCTACAGGAGCACCAATTGCATCTATTTTGTGTTGCTTATGCAGGTAGGTGATTCTAATATGTGACCATTTCAAGTTATGTCCACATAGAGCTACCAGATTTTGAAGAAAATCTGGCAGGCGTATACAGCTTAAGGTCTTGTAAGACTTGGTTTGCACTTTAAGAGCTACTCACATAGCGTAAAAATGATAATTGTTTATAGATACTTCATTAAAGGCTAATGCTTAAGCTTAGTGTCTGCAGCCAGAAAATATTCTATAGGCAATTAAATACGAAATTTGGTTTTCTTAATAATGACCACCTACTACAAGGCTTTGTAAAAGGTGGATACTTTCATATATGGGTTTTCCAACAAACCTGAAACAATGCCTCAACAAGCTCTGCATCAATCTCCAGTGCTTCTGTGCAACTGTTGACAGCATCCTTCCCCCGGCCAAGGTCAACCAACACCTTACATAAACTAAGGTGAAGATGCACATTGTGTGCAGTGTGGTTTGGGTCCAATGCTAAAGCAGCCCTGAAGTCTTCTACAGCCGTAGGCAGCTTACCCCTTGCTACATTATCTTCTGCCTGCAAGTAGGACACCAACCAAAGTGCGTCAGTAGAAACCCCCTTAGCATTGGGATGCTGACAGTTACCAACCACTCATTCCAGGAATATATAATTCCGAGATACACTTTTGGTCTTCTTTAATAAGTTTTTCAAACCAAAATAGGCTTTTTTCAGTTCGCAATGTTCTGGATCAAGACGTAGTCCTTTCTGAAAGTGCCCGAGGAAATAAAAAAGAATAGTAAGACATCATTTTATCACAACCTTTGGAGCTTGTAAGTTGTCATGGCAAATCCTATTGAGCAAACCTGGACGCCACGTCATGGTCCGCAAGATAATAATAGGCACGGCCACGAAGCAATAGTGCATCCAAGTTATTCTCATCTTCTTTAAGTATGTAACCAGTATCTGAAATAGCACTTGAGTAGTCTTTCATCGCCAACAACAATTTCACTTTAAGTAGTTTTGCCTGAAATAATGGGGCACAAATAAGTTCATGAACAATGCACAATAATATATTATTTCAACTGGACATAAAAGTGACACACCTTCAAACAAACTGGAGAAAATACAAGGACAACTTTGTTGATGTATTCCAGAGCTTTTGAAAAGTCTTTCGACTCAAATAGACTATAAGACAGATCTAATGCATTTTTAGCCTGCAACAACTGAGACAGATCTTTCTCTGCAGATGATGTCCCAGGCTTTAGATCCAGAAATTTCTTGTAGCTTGCCTCAGATTCTTCAAATCTGCACACCCAAGAATAGTGATAGCATAGATCTACCATGGAAATTTTAATTAAGCATGTATTTCTTATCATTATCACACGTCAAGCACTTATTACAGATTCCCGCCAGAACCACTTCAAGTCAAATAGGCCCTTCACATTAATGAATAATAATACTTGATCATACATAATCTAAAAAGTCTGATTTCTCATGTATATCAACTCAATTCTCCACAGAAACTGGAACAACATCTAGCTAAATTATCCTATCACGCTGAATCTCAGGACTATACTTCTAAGAAAACAAACTGGTTAAATAAAACATTGTCCTAATAGAGTATGAGAAGTACTATGGACAGGAAGCACCTTGATGTCAGATGTATAAATTCCAAAGAAGATTAATCAAGGTCATTTTTTTAAGTGTTTAGTGTTATAAATATCAAGGTATGAGCTCAGAAACCATAAGATGTTCCATGTGCTTATGTAATTTCGTTCTGAATAAATTAGGTAATGGACCGGTACTTAAGCCATATACCTTTTGGTAAAGACATTACTATCCAGCAAAGTCCTGTATACAAGAATGCATCACAGTGACATTGAAGAACAGTTACCATATGAATAACATTATGATAGATGATTACCGGCATAGATGACGAAGAACAGATGCACGCTGCAAGTAAGCTTCTGAAAGCTTAGGATCAGACTCTATTGCAGCATTCAGAAGTCCTAGAGCTTCACCATACCGCGTCGCCTTTATCGATTCAGATGCTCGTCTTAACAAAGTAACAGCATCTTCAGGTTTGCTTTCTGAAAAATACATTAATCTGTATTTTTGAAGTATAATTATATGCACGGATACTTTCTATTCTGCACTAAATTTGTTAAAGATAAAATCAATGTTTCAAAAGATAGATCAACTGCTCACATCAGATAACTGGAGCAGTCAAGAGCTAAAAAACTCCGCTTTTCGAGTAAGACCCAGAGAAATGTGCACATTCATCGCGGTCAAATCTATGAAAAAGCCGTAAATTTACATCATAAATGACAATCAACTTGAACAATAGTGCTCAAATTCTAACCGATTGAATGCAATAGAGTAAAAATTCCACCAAAATTTGAACAGAAAAATAAAATCATCAAAACAAATCTGGATTGCTGAATGCGAAGAGGCACCTTGTCCGGCGACGAGGGGAGATCGGGAGGCGTAGAACAAATGAAAGAGGACGAGGGGCAAGACCAGCCGTCCTGAGCCGATGAAGAACCTCGCTGCCGCGGCCATGAGAACTGAGGAGTCCCAGCTCCGATGTTTTGGTTTCATGCTACTGCGACGAGGTCGACGGGATCGGGAAGAAGAAGAGGATACGATGTCCTCACGACACCGTTGAAACTCCGTCTTCACGTTGCATAGGCCAATGGTTGACGGCCACGTACGCAATGTCAAACTTGAGTAACTTGCCCTGGTTTCACGTCCAAATAGGGTTGCCACGTAAGCATCTCCTCTGGGCCAGTTTGGGTGGAGTAGGGCCCAATTTCTGTATATGACGGGCCATTTGGCCTGCTAATTGTACAAATCTTCCTCTATCAGAATTCAGAAAAGGTCAAAAAAGGATTTATTTGCATATTAGTCGTTAAAGAAATCTTTGTGATTAAATATTAAGCCCTCAAAGTTATATAATTGTCTATTACCCCCTCGTGGCACCCTAATCTCTCCAATACTGTTACAAGTTTTTTGGAGTTTATGTGGCACTCTTTTGTTTAAATAGAATCACACATTATAAAGAGCGTTTAGCACAAGTAAAGATGAACTCATCGAGTTAGCTTGCAACAAAGATTTTTTTTGTGTTTCGGTAATTTACATGAAAGTTAATTATATAATATAATAGACAAAGATAGACAAGAGATAATTGGCAATTAAGTATCTATTTTATTTCATTTGTAAAATCCAAACTTTTCGAGAAAAATATACATACATATATAATTAGTTGGAGGATATTTTTGCAACAGTTGCTAGGGGAGGAAATTGTAGTTATAACTATTTTTAGGGCTTAAATTGCAAATTTATAATTTTCAAACCCTTTTTCATGCTGATGATTTACGTGAACCATAATACTTCAATAAACCAAACACATTAACAGCATGCACTTATAATTTAAAGCCACAAACTTTTATTTTACATCACGGAAATAAACACAAACAGCACCGCCCAAATTTTTTACAGAAATTATTTTGGGCGTCAACTTACTCGCTCGCATAATAAAATATTGTTCTTAAAAAGCAGTTCTGCTGCGCAATATGTATACCATGCGCTTATTCAAACCAACAGCACACTCAGGAGTTCATATAATATAAGAGCCACAGGCCACAGGCCACAGGCCATCGCCTTCCTCGAGCTACTTCACTTACCATCGCCGCTGATGAAGGAGGAATTCACCAGGGAAGCAATCCTCTCCAGCTCCTCCTCCAACGAGTTCTGCTCAGTGCCTTCACCTCCAAGTCCAAAGAAGTCCCTAGTCATATACTCTGGCTGAGGCTGCGGCTGCGGTGGCGGCGGCGGCGTCATGAAGATTTGTTCCTTCCCAGCTCTAGGAGTCATTTCTGCTCCTCCGACGTACATGTCGCCAGTGGGGTACATGCCGCCGACGAACATGCCATGGAAGCCCGGCGGCGGTTGGGTGCTGCAGCTTCCAGCGAGCACAGGCTGCAGAAGCCCATTCGGCGTGCTCACCAGCAGCCCTTCGAAGAACTCGGGCGACGCCGCAGCATTGTTTACGACTGCTCCCATGGTCGCCGCCTTCTGCAGCAGCGCCGTCGCCGCGCTGTACGGCTCCGGCGGGGTGTAGACCTGGTGGCCGGTCTGGTTGCTCGAGTAGTAGGAAGCAAAGCCCTCAAAGTTCTCCATGCTGTTCTTGCCCTTCTCGTCGCTCAGAGGGTACAGCAAGGGGTTCGAGAGCGAGAGTTCAGTTGCGGAAGGCAGAGCTGACGAGCCTTCGCCGTAGTTGAGCAGTGTGGCCAGCTCCGGCACCCCGAGGGCCTGGTAGTCGGCGGAAGGAGCAGAAAGGGTGCTTCCCTCGAACCACATGGAAAGACTGTTATCCGCATTCGGCAGCGTCTCCTGCGGAGGCTGATACTTCGGTGGCGGGGGGGTATTGTTCTCTACTTGTTTGGCGGCTCTGCGGCGTTCATTGCCTCTTGCTGCCTTGACGTTGAGCCGCTTGGTCTCAGTCATAAGCGCGTCGCAGAACGCACGGTGAGTAACGTAGCTGTCCCTCCTGCAGTTCCGCCACATTGCCCTTAAGATGTTAACACCAAATGCAGAAGAAGACGAAGAAGAAGAAGAAGCTAATAGATAGGATATTTGTGATCTTTTTACGAGGAGCTCACCGGTTGAAGACTGCGCCACAGTCACAGCGGTACTCCCGTGTGCCGCAGGTCTTGGAGTGGGCCTTCCAGTCGGAGTAGACGGCGTACATCTTCCCGCAGCGCTCGCACTTCCAGCGCTTCTCGCCGTGCTTGCGGCAGTAGTGCTTCTTGATGCCAGTGAGGTCGCCGAGGGCGCGAGACCGATGGTGGTAGACGCAGGTCTTCTCCGGGCAGACGTAGACACGATGTTGGGGATCCTTGACCCTGTGCGGGAGCTTCCACGGTAGGTTGTGGCCGCGGAGATGCAGCTGCAGGTTCTGGTCGCGCTGGAACCCCTTCTTGCAGATCTCACAGATGAACCGGTTCGTCGTCAGCAGCGTCTTCGGTGACAGCGCCACCACCTCGATTTGCTCTGGTTTCAGTCATCCACATCAAAAAATTGTAATCCAAAACACAAGGATATTAGAATTTTAAGAGCATCTTATTGAGTTTGCCTGGAGGAAAGGTGTCCTTCTTCCTCTTCTTCTCTGGCTTTTTGCCGTCCACGGCGGCGGAGGAAGCAAGAGCTAGCACTGGTCCTCGGGCCATTCTGCAAACAATATATATATATATATATAATTTTTTAAAGCAAGAACAGAAAAGCATATGATTAAAAATAATTAGTTTAATTCGCGACAAGTTTAAGCTTTTTAGGTCAGCAGTGGAATCGTTCTGGATTTCCGGCCATTTTTTGCATGCAGATGACGACAAGAGGCCCCCACGTTTCCCTCGCGAGTTTTGTGATGCCAGACTGGGACCCACCTTGCGCGGGGGCCGTGTGTATGGTGTACGTGGCAGGCAGAGGGATGGCTTCCGCCTGCATGCCAGCGTGCAACCCCACTTGCATGTGGATTCTTTTTTTGAAAAAAATTTGGGTTTACTGAGTAGATACTTCGGATAGAAAATCAAGAAAAAAGAGATGCAAATTAATGAACAGTGATTAGCACTGAATTCGTTCATGATGCATGGATCTAGTCTTCTCTCTAAAAAAAAAATGAATCTACTTTGGTGTGCAAATCTAGAACATGATGAAGTTGAAAATGAAAAAAAAATCTAGATAAACAACTACTCATGGCACAAAGTACATGTTTTCTCATGATTTATGGATTAATAATTTAGATTTACTGTTTGGAGAAAAAAATGGTCACCTTTGTTCCTTGATGGAAATTATGGGTGAGAAAAGCGAGGAAAAATTCAATTTTGCAAGAATTTGCCTCATGGAAAAGGAAACACATGAAGAGATGGCAAATCTTAAAACAAAATTCAAGGAATTTTTGAATAAAAGGATAGAAGAATTAGATCTGAGGAAAATTTATATTTTTAGAACGATCGGACAAGACTAATTAATATTTTGCTAAATAGACTAAATAGTGTACAAACAAGTCAACTAATATGTCAAAAAATGATGAAAACATAATAGGGACGAAAAGTATAATAGAACATAGCTCAAATCAAAGATCTAGAATTATCGTACAAATTTAGAAGCAAACGAACGAGAGTTTCGTGAAATTGAAAGAAAAATCACAAAATTACACTGATCATACCTCTCTCGGAACTCTTGACTCAAAAATTTTGAGACGATAAACACAAACGAGAAAAGGAAAGATAGGGCACGAGAGCGGAGGAGGAGGGGTACTCTATTTATCGAGAGAAGAGCAGACAGAACAGACTCAATTTCTAAACGTGTCTCGCTAAAGTTGATGACGTGGGACATGCTCGAGATAAGTAACTCTCGTTTGTCCAATTAAAAATTGATAGTCTTTATTATCACCGATAATATTTATTATCTCATCACTTAAATGCTTCACACAAAATATTTTTTAATCACATACTCATCAGAAAAATAAGTAGTCGCTAAAATTTTGACTCGAGTATTTTAGATGATTAAGCATGACAATTGAAGGAATAGGAATGCCTCGTGTAAGGATTAGGAACACAAATCCTACAAAATGCGATAATCATGTTTTCTAAAATTTAAAATATTAGTTTAAAAAATGGTAGACAATATCAAATTTCATCCATTTTTCTTCAATGGGCCAAATCTAACCTTAAAATCTACCAATTTGGAAAGACAAAAGGACAGGTACGGGACTTGTCTTTCGTGTTCCACTTGTCGCGTATATGCGCACCAGTCTGTTTTGGCCCTCAGCTTTACAGAAAATCTCAGCCCGCTCCTGACCTGACGGTGACGTCATGAATTCCGCGACGGTTTTGATGACGTCATGGTCAAACAATTGTCAAGATTTGGTATATCTAGCACCACATCCAGCTGGATTTAAAGATTCTTCGCATCATTATTAAAAAAAATAAAAAAATATCCGAAATTTTGGTGGTGGCGGCAAAACGGATCATAAGCCTGAGGCCCGGTCCAACACGGCTGCAATTGGTCATGCCTCATACGACCCGAATTCTATCATAGTCCGAAGAGCATTTGAGAAAAAAAATTTATTTTTCAAAAATATATAGAAAATTATGATTTTTTACATGAATATAGGAGAAATATCATGATTTTGAATGGGTATGAAAAAAAAATTTCGTCCATAAATAAACTACATCCAGAAGAGGGCCGAGTTCAAATTTTTGTTGTTAAGGACCTAAAAAAATTAGTTTGTGCATAATCCTCTATTTTCTTAGTGGATTGTCACCAAAATTATACTTTTACCAATTCATCACTAGTTAGGGTGGTAAGTCATTTGTCTTTTAAATCTATTTATACACATATCTAAGAAGTAAAACCTAAATTAAACTAACATTTTTCTTCATTTTTTAATATTTTCAAATAAAAAACTATTTCTTGTCCCCTTTTTGGTTAATTAGTGCAATTAAATAAATCTTGTCATGTGTGATACACAGGACCTATTCACTTCCAATCAACAACCTATATCACAACTTCATGCTGATTTTGCCTATATTCATTTGCTTCAGATACCATTCAAACCTTGAGAAAACCTGAACCCAACACAGTCTGGGGCCAGTGAACAAAGCACCAACATTAGGCATACAATTAAGAAGAGCATTGTCTTCAGCTGTCAATATACAATGTTTTTGACAAATTTTCACTACACAAATTAACAAAAGCTTCAGCAACTCAATTAGGAAGGCATCTTCTGTTTCTCTTTTCGAGTATCTGATACAGCAGACGTTTTGCAGATCGGGCAGACATTCTTAATCTGCAGCCATTTCTTGATGCAACTGAAGTGGAATTCATGCCGGCATTTCAGTTTCCCGAGATAATCACAATCCTCATAGTCTTCCTGTAAAGTCAATTGGCTAATTAGAGATACTCAATGGTACCGAGGGGTGTTGTGTGAGATATATAGCTTTTATGCAATAATTCAGTATCTTACCAGGCATATTGAACATTTTGCTTCCAGATGATCATCTTCAATATGACCAGGGGTGAAGTACATTTTCTCTGCCAAGCACTTTGAAATTGTGTCCTCAGACAAACCTGTGCTGACATTACCTATCCTTTCTTCCAATGCGAGTAATTCCTGGAAACAGTTGCAATAACTAGATAAGCATTTTGGAGTTTTAAAAAGGACTTGCAAGTGAATTTAAAATCGTGAAGAAATAAATTCTTGAATCACCTCATAGCTCATGTTGTCTATGTCCAGCCTCATGTCGCTGTGCTGATCCAAGAAACTCCAGGGGTCATAATAGCGGTCCAAGGTCACTACCCCCTGTGAAAGAAAAACATCAATAAGAACTCGTGCAGATATGATGACCATATGAGATAAGCTTTTGCAAAGATAATGACTCACCTGAGGAACCCCTCTGGTATAGGCATTACCATCATCTCTGGAAGATTGATGTCTACTGTAGAAGTTCCTTGCCCTGCCAGTTCTCTCGCTGCTACGTCCTTCAATAGACAATGGCCTAAAATGTTGGGAAGCTCCAATAGCTTCCACTACTGACTGCCTCCTTTCTTCTGAAGAAGTGGCCGAAAAACCTACGATTGGGTAGCCCGAGCTGGTCCCATGAGATATTCTCCGATCACCAACACTGTGGCCTGGTCCCATACCTCGTGTGGAAGGCTCATAATAAGTTGGCAGCAACACTGTTTGATTTATATTTTGGTTACTATTAGAGTGATGTGCCACACAAATTTCTGCTGGGCTATTGGTGATGCTGCTTCCTGAAGGGCAAGCATTTTGAGAAAAAACATCTATAAGAATAAATAAAACACTAATAAGGTTCGAATAACAAAAATTATCTCAGTTACACACCCGCAGAGAATATCCTTCTGTGTGGAGTCATGGATACAGGAGTTTGGCTTGATTGCCCTGCAATACCCAGACCAGAAACACCCTGGTTTGGATATAAATTATGAGATTCAGTGCTTAACGAATACAAGCTAGCTTGATTGACTTCAAGGCAAGGAGCAAGACTATAGCAGCTTCTGACATTCCTCTGGGATCCCTCCCCTGAAACAGGGATGTCATTGTTCCTATAACTGGGGCCAATGCTCAAGAGATGTGGCGCGCCTGTTTGAGCTGGCATACAGCTTGAAGGTAAAGGAAGGATAGGAGAATTTCCACCATTGTAATTGTTAAAACCTGATAAGCTTCTGTCACTATGATGTCCAGAAGTGCTTCCCTTGTCAAATACCAGGGGCATGGATGGACTTTTTCTTTTAAAACCAGCCAAACGACTGTCTAAATGAGCATTGGCTGTACTGACATCACTTCCCTCCATAATACCATGGTAATAGGAAGAACCATGATGTGCATAATTGTTTGGAAATTGACTGGAGCTCCCTGCGGGTAAATCATTCATGGAGGACTGGTGTGATGTTCCTGAAGCTGCCCCATAATGTGGGCAAGCACCAAACTGTGAAGGTATATGGACATCTGGTCTTGGCCCAACATCCGAATATGCCCAGGAATTCATTCCAGTAGCTGTCAAGTTGTTGCTGGGTAGCACAACAGGAGCATTTTCTGAAATTTGAAAATTAACATTAATGTTCTTTTTATGTCTGCATAAACATCACCATTATTTGATGAATAGAAAAGCATAGAACAGGTTATGGTACCCGAGTGCAAGTGGGAATGAGGGATTTGAAGATTCCTCACTTGGACATGGTTCATTTCAGATGCAGGGGATGGATGCAACTGTCTGTGCCCCATACCAGATCTTGCTATTTGCCACTAACAAAATACAACACATGATCAGCAATGGTGATAGAAAAATACTATAAATACCCAAAAAAATTTGTCAAGACGCACTCCTCATTTCAGGTAAATTGTGAAAAAAAATACCACATATTTGCACCTCACTATTCATATAATGATCAGCAGGAAAAAGGAGAAACTATTCAGATCATGATCTTCAAGGACACCAAATGCTAAAAAACGCCTTATGGAGTCCTTACTATGTCCAGCAGAAAAGCATCTGACAACAGGCTGAGCAAGTAAAAAAGTTAGAAAATTGATCCATACTACACATGTAAGAAATTGATCAGTTCTCAATAATGCAACATGACAAACCTTCGATGACAAACCAACCAAACCAAGCCTAAAACAGCTCAGATCTTTGTTTTAACAAAAAACTATCTTGGGAAAAAGGACAGCTATGGTTTTATCAAACCTCAACACAACATTAAAAAATCAGTTGCTCATGCTGACCACTGAAACCCATTTAGGGAAAAAACTATTATGATTATTTATACATGCCTCTGAATCACTTGCAGAAATGCTAGAGGTTGTGCATAATCTACATGTGCAAAATAACGTAAATTGCATATATGACCTTGCTGTCACCCACAGTTGCTTTCAGTCCCAAAACATGTCAAGAATACCTCTTTAACTTGGAATATATAAGGTTATTCATTTAAGAGAATTTTAGTGCTATACATGCAAACAAGTAAAACCCAAAAATGATTATGCTGGAGTGTATTATCAAGTTTGTACTATTTCCCAATCTTCAGTAGTTGACCTGTCAAGGTAATTGTAAATGATCCATCTATTGCAGCATTTGTTAGAACTAGAAGTCAAAAACTGCTATTCAAACAACAATGTTGAAAATGCTTAAGTAATATCTTTCCATGGAAACATGATCATGGCAAGTTTATGATGGCACAAGAAAATCAAAACTATGTTTAATAGGTAGTCACAGAACCACCAATGATAAAAAATACTCATACATGTTTATATACCCTTAAGCTATGATTATGCAGAAAGCCAGTAAATTCATTTCACTCGCTAAGCAAATAATGTCTGTTGTGTGAAGATGTTAGTTTCTTACATGTAAGCGTGCTCATCAGTTTAATTTTTTTGGATTTTTGTAAGTTGTCTTAACAAATGTTGTCCCAACAGCATCCTTAAAAAGAAAAATCATATCACCTCCAACAAGTCTGAATACATGCACTTGCTGGGGTTGCAAATGGTTGTCAAAATTCAAAGCCAGTTCCCAATAAGCTTAGTGTAATAGAAAAATAAATCAGTTGTTGCACATCAATGACAACTAATCAAGGATCAAGGTCAGTGAGCAGTGAGCAGGGAGCACCCCATTTACGAAGCAAATTTATCTCCAACATGACAAAGGGAAATCTGCTTTGACATACAGTTGGCAATAAGCAAGTGTTTGTTTTAAAAGTACTGCTATACTAACCTGCTTTTAGTTGTAGACAGTTGTTAATTCAATTCTCTTCATTGTAATCAGATAATTGTTTAGTTATCTCTAAAAACTATTCTGTTCTATCTTGACACTTGAAATTCAAAACCTTGCATTCAGTCGAAATGAAACTATCAAACAAAAAAGGAACTCGCAAACACTTGATTTCATATTTATTTTCAGTTAATCAGATACATACATCTAGTGTTTACCACAGATCACATCCAAGACTGTCTCGGAAGCATTTCTAACCACTCAATACAAAATACAACAGTGGAAACAAAACAGAAGCCATAAACTAATCAGTCTTCTCCTTTCCTCTTTTTCTCTTTTTTTTTTTTTTGGCATTTATAGATACCAATCACCATCTCATAGCCCATTCTAAAATTATACTTCTTCAGATAGGAAGGCACTCAAATGATTTCAGGCCGTAGCTCTCATGTCTTCTGCACTTCACTCTTAGTGCAACTTTAGTCACAGCTAAGTACACAACAGACATGCTCAACTTAGGTTTCAGCTGTCTGAAAGATAAAGGTGAAGCAGTACTTGTCAACACGAAGAACTCTTAACAAAACTAGCCCAAATTGGTGAAGCCTATGGAAAGCGTTCAAGTACTAGCCCAACGGAAGGCTGTGATCTCTGGCATGATCAAAAAGTGGTGAAGGATACAGAATATCCTTCTGGCAGGATAGTGCTCAATCCAGCTTTAAGGGAGAGCCACAAGGACAATGTATGCACCAACTAGCTAGATGTACTGACTCCAAGAACCAGATACATGTTGGGTCATTCTTGTCACCATTGCCTGGCAGAGTTGGTATCGTCAATTCAATAAAGCAAACCTAGAGGATTCTATGATCCCCAGAATTACACTGAAAACTACTTCTTGATTTGTAGATGAAAATAATTGGTCCAAAGCAACAATAGCCTTTGGTTCAAAGAGTTGTAACCTTGTTCAGTAGTTAGCTCCCATGTCAATTAGGAAGATAAGTCGGTCTGCAAGAAAGAGGCTAATCAAGTAAAGCCTCATTTCATCTGTCCATTCTCAAGAAGTCTTGATGCAACAGGGTTTCAAATGTAAATTCTGCTCCCCTAGGGCCCAAGAAGGCCAACAAAGTGCCTGCAACATCATTTGCATTTCAGTTGAACAAGTCAGGATGCATGTTGTTGACAGGTCTGTCATTTGAACGAGCTATTTAATGGAAGATCATTTATGAGCTAGACCTCTTAGAAAATAGTCTTTTTCTAAATCTTCAAAACCAAAACAAGGGAAAAAAAAGTGGGAAGAATCTGGGAAACCAAAAAAAAAAAAAAACTATTTTTCGAAGAACTTGGACTAAGGAGAAACACACTAATTCGTTGTAAATAGAAATTTTTATTGGAAAAGATCACCCAATTACAGGCTATTCTGGAATGTAGCTCTAAAACTTAACAGATACTAATGCCAGCATGATAAAAGACTCGGCAATTTAATAAAGAAATTTTTTCCTGAACAGTGGTGCTACTGAAATTTAGAAACAAAGTTCAAGTCACAGAAACCTATCTCAGCTGCGTACCATAAATTTAGAAGCCTTCAGGACTTGCATGTTCACCAATTTTGGACAAATAGAACATAAGAGTGAAGCACCATATGTGAAAACAACATTTATGTTAATCACCTAAAACCAGCAAATTTAGCAAATAAACTGTTCTTTTGGTATAACAAAGAGCAAGCATACACAACATCGCTAAAACTTATCTTCGGTGAGAACAACAACATGAGGCAGACTTGGTGTCAGTATCAAAATTGCATGTGAATGAACAATTGGTTTTCATGCCCTCATGCCTAAATCTCTCCGCCCAAATTAAGATATATATCATCCATTTCAGAAAATCATCACCTTATACAAAGGTGCAGTACTTTCAGCTTTTGGCAGTGAATTCTGCAAGTATTGCAATTTGAGTAATAGTAAAATCCAAGCATAAGAGAGAAGTAAATTGGAAATTTACAGTTTGTAGCCTTCAAACAAAATTAGTTCTACGGGAAGGCTTTATATAATAACCTATTTGATAATTACAATAAAATTTGAGAATATCAAAATTTTTCATATTAAGGCATTCCAACCTATTCCTGGAGCTTATGCAGTCATCAAAGGGACTGTTTCAATAACCGAACCAAACATCAGTCAAATAGAATGTTTGAATGAGATAGGAGATGCACATTGCTGGAGCTCCTGACAGGGTTAAAGGTATGCACAAGTCACTTCTAAATACTAATCCTAAGGCTATATTAGCCAATCAAAATTGTTTTCGGTTGACAAATTGCAGTTCTATTGATTTCAATATTAATTTCTGAGGCTAAAACCATTTTCTCCTATTATACAACAGATCATTCAGGAGCACCCATTTCATGATGCATCTGACAACAAAACCAAGCAAGGAGCAAAGAGAGAGAGAGTAAGGATCATCATTATCTGCCAGAAATTTCAAAGATAGGAACCTAGAAGTTGACACAAAAAAGCCCTTTTTTCATCCATAGAAAGCAGATCTGCAATCAGAATTCAAACTAAATCCTATCCTAATAAACTGAAGAATAAAAATGGCATGTCAACTTCTTACTGCAAAACACAGAGAACAGACAAATCCTAACAATCCCAAAGTTAAAAACAACAATTGAAACTAAAAGATTTCCGTCAATTAACTGCAATCAACAAAGAAACACAAATAAACAGTAGATCAACAACTTCACAGAAAATCCACACAATCCAACACGCTCAACATAATATCCTCATCTACATCGGAAAATCAACAGTGAAAAAAGAATGTAAGTTATATACATCAAATTAAACTGGAAGATCAAGGACCATACCTTCAAATATGAGATTCAAGAGTTTCGAGACCAAATCGCGAAGCTCTTGGATTGGTTGTAGAGAACGAGGGCGGCGTTGGCAAGATTGGGACGCCAAGTCGCCAATTGGGAACCGAAAGGGAGGAGGAAGAAGAAACGGGGAAAAAACCGCTGAGGTTCCTTCTTTGCTGTCCGCACCGAACACGAATCGCACCGGGTCTGTATTTATAGACCGACGGGGGCTGACGCCTGGGCAAGATTTTTCGACCGCATATTCGACCGCAAAAACGACCTCTTCCAAAAAAAAGTAGAATGCCACGTCTGAAATGATCCCGCCTCTTCAGATCGCATCGGGATATGTGTCAAGGTTAGAGTATTAGGACGGCGCTGGGCAACGCCATGCTGTTTTTCGCGTGGACGGAATCTTAACCCTGCATGGCTGCATCGTGCTTCGAGAGCTGTGCACGAAAGGAGCACGCCGAATAACCCCCGTGAGTTTTTTTTTTAGTTTTTTGAAAAAAACAAATAACGCTGGTATGGAGTCTTGGATATGAAGGTTTAAGGTGTGTGAAATCAAAATCAAAATCGTTTTATTTTGATTGATTTATTATTTAAATATATAAAAAAATCACATTATTTTTATATTTTAAAATAAATTATTATATTACTTTTTTTTTATATTTTAAAATCTTAATAAATAATAATTTAAAGACATAAAATTTCAAAAAAATTTTAAATTATTTGTTAACTAAACTAATATTTAAATATTAAAAATTTGATCAAATTATTATTTTGTATTTTAATTTTGATCATAAATTTGAACTTAAATTTAATTTTAATTTCGAATCAAATAGTAATTCCTAATAAAGGTTAAAGAGAAATTTGACAGCGAAGAAGTTCGTCAAGGATAGTGAACGAGCTAAATTAATTGATTGGGTTATTTTGTATATTGACAACAATTACTTTGGATTCAATAATATCCTACACTTGATACATGGCTCCCTCCGATCTGCTAAGGAGGGGGTTGAGTCGCTACAGGAGCTTGCAAAATTAAAAAAAGATAATTATCTATAAATTTCTGTAATTAATCTTAATTATTCATAATTCTACTTAATTTTCGAAATTACCCACCATCCTTGATTTTCGAAATTATTTATCCACACTCATGATTATTATTTAATTAAATTTTTTTTCAAAAAATTCCGATTTTATCTGTTATTTTTACGATTAAACT
Source organism: Trichopus zeylanicus subsp. travancoricus (assembly GCA_005019695.1). Classification (NCBI taxonomy): domain Eukaryota; kingdom Viridiplantae; phylum Streptophyta; class Magnoliopsida; order Dioscoreales; family Dioscoreaceae; genus Trichopus; species Trichopus zeylanicus. Next base: position 126,252 of record RXID01014580.1, read on the forward strand.
TTTAAAAATTTATTTTTTATAATTGAGTTCCCAAATTCGATTTTTTACAAATAACATCTCCAAATTATTGCGATTTACAGAAACGTCCCCGAAATTCGACGGCGGCCAGAGTGGCGGCGAGCGGGCGGCGACGCCGGAGCCGGCGGCGGGAGCGGAGGCGAAGGCTGGCGCGCCGACGTGCCTGCACGAGGGCGCGGACGGCCTCGGCCGGGGACGGAGGCCGAGGCCGGCGCGCCGGCACGAGGGCGCGGACGGCCTCGGCACGCGGGACGGACGCCGAGGCCGGCGTGCCGGCAGCGGGCGCGGACTGCCTCGGCCTCGGCCTCCGTCCCCGACCTCCGTTCCCGGCCTCCGTCCCCGTCCAAGGCCTCGGCCTCCGTCCGCGCCCGCGTGCCGAGGACGGAGGCCGGGGACGGAGGCCCCCGCGTGCCGGGGACGGAGGCCGAGGCCGTCCGCGCCCGCTGCCGGCACGCCGGCCTCGGCGTCCGTCCCGCGTGCCGAGGCCGTCCGCGCCCTCGTCGCGCGCCGGCGCGCCGGCCTCCGCCCCCGCTCCCGCCGCCGGCTCCGGTGTCGCCGCCGGCTCGCCGACACTCCGGGCCGCTGTCGAATTTCGGGGGACTTCTCTGTAAATCGAAAATTTCGGGATGTTATTGCAAAAATTCGAATTCGAAAATTCTTTGTAAATCGGAATAATTTCGGGTGTTATTTACAAAAAATCGAATTTCGGGACCTTAAATATAAAAAAATAAGTTTTTAAGGATTTAATTGTAAAAATAACAGGGTAAAATCAAATTTTTTAATAAAAATTTTATTAAAGTGTGGATAAATAATTTCGAAAATGCGGGAGTGTCGGTAATTCCGAAAATTACGCGAATTATAAATAATTAAGACTAATTATATAAAATTATAAGTAATTATTTTAATAAAAAATTATATAAAAAATTCTCAAGAATTTTCTCACAATGACTCACTCCTTCCCAGTTGGCGACTTGGCGTAGAATCTGAGCCCGGAAACTAACATTAGGTCCGAGGCTCAGTCAATCAACATGAGGTCTGCAACTTAATAGGCCGACATGAGATTTGTAGCTCGATAGACCGACATCAGATTTCGAAGCCCTGAAAAAAAAAAACCGACATGAAGTCAGAAGCCCGGTAGATCAACATTTCGCTTGACCGCTAAAAAGGAACTCCATATCGAATCACGAAATTGCGGTCCCTAAGCACGCGCGAGTGGTATGCTGCAGTTTTTCATTCAGTCGTGCCTCCTACAACCGAATGAGATCGAGTTAAATACACTTTGAGATCAAGTCGAGCGAGAGATATAAAAGGACCATCTCAAAAATCCTAGCATCGTTAATTTGATTAGTGAATAATTTAAATTTTTCTAAACTTTTATACTATTGAATATATTATTTATTGAGATTTGAATGAATAAAAATAGTATAATAATTTATTTTTTAAAATAAAATAAAAATAATCTAATTATAGGATAATCATTATTTTGATACCAAACTAAATAAACCCTTAGAAAAATTCTAAACTTAACGTGTCTTGGGAGCAGTATTCTACAAATTTTTGTTATTAGGTACACAAGCATTGATTTTATCTGACTAGGAACATGCAATGGCAGTTCCTAATATTATTCAACTTTAGAAAGCAAAAGAATGACAAAATCTTCCTGATTCTGACTTGATCAATCACGCATTTGGATTCAAAAATATGTCTCCCTCTTAAACTTTCCTGGTTTTACCAGACTAGAGCCTTCAGATTTCTTTGACTATCAGAAATGAATAATACATCAACAACATATTGTGGCAGCTAAAGAACAGCGGAAAAACAAATTTGGCAAATAGGACTTGCCAACTTGTAGTTTCTAATCCTGGCAATCGGAGATCACACAGATAGGATTCATCAGACTTTTTTTTTTTTTTAGTTTCAGGAAAAACCATCCAAATTCAAACCATCCAGGATTCAATATATGTAGATGCAGCAGATTAGACACTGACCTATGCCACTTCAAGAACAAAATCTCACTACCATCTGCATGCAGCCATAGTGAGATGCCACTGATAAATGATCCAGGTTAAATTTTGCAAAAGCACAATTACATCTAAATTCTCTGAAGATTTACAATTCAGTAGAAGTTTTAATAAACATGTTTAGGACTGCAGCAACATCAGTATGATGATCCCTACCAACTTAGAATAAATCAATGATCAAAGCTTAATACTCATGATTTTTCTAATCTGCAGACTGCTATGTGGGTTTTCTCTGCAGAGAGCTTCCAGTAATTTGTAGTGTTACAAAGAATTTTTCCCTATAATGCCACAAAGAAATGCGAATTTACAGGCCCAGCGGTCAACATCAAAAGAATCCAAAAAAGAATTTTCTGCAGAGAACACCAACTCCTTCAGCTAACAAATAGCAAAGCATCTCTTGCATCTTTCTGAAAACACAGTATATATTCAGAACTTGAATTCCAGTATTTAAACAACAATAATTGCTAACAGTAGTACATAATTAAATTCATTATTCTTATTTTCTGCTCATGCTAGCTTGCATATTTTGCAAACTGTAAAAGCCAAACAAGGACAAACTAAAAGCAAGCAACCAATGGTATTCCAATTAAATATGGCTGCTGTGTATATGAACAAGCATAAACCCATCCCTGGCTTCTCATTTGGATAATGTTAAGAGGTATGCTCTCTTTCTTTCTTATGTGGAGATCCATGCTCAAAAATATAGGGAATAACATTTGAAGAACAATGAACGTGATTAAATTGAGCAAGCAAATTAAACATATTTGGTTTCCTGTGTCTGCTGAGTCATATATCAGGCACTTATTTTGAACTACTCCTTCCTACAGATGCACCATCTCCAAAGTTCATAGCTAAAATCCTAAATTTCCCACAGATCATGGTGCGGAGATAAAAAATTGCAGCCAAAACATCGCATTCTAAGAACACTAGTAACTGGCCAAGAAATCAGAAAAAACTTCACATAACACCGAAAAGGATTACCCTTTTTGCAATCTCTTCCACAGAGATAGCATGCTCTAACCACCTATATTTAGTCCCTTACAAGACATCTCACCACAGAATTTTTCCCATGCATGCAAAGAAAGATGAATCTCCAAAACTGAACAAGCAATACTCTAGCAAAATAACATAAAAATGTTAAAAGCGGTATGGCTATGTATCAATTAAAACCTTCATGTCAATTTTCATCTAAACAAAAATAATGCCATCCATGGTTAGCCCAGAAAAATCTTCAGCCAATCAAATATTTCATAGGCACTATGGAGAAAAGAAGAAAAAAGTTGGAACAGCCCAACCATATCTCATGTATGTCCTAAAATAGATTTGAATCCTTACCTAACACAAATGGATGAAATCATTTATTGACCTAATGAAACTTCTGCTGTCAATAAAAGTGTGTTCTCAGTAGGGATGAATGCAATTATAAAGGAACAAGAGATGTGCAGATTCCTGATGCAATTTTCTTTACAAACAGCAACATCCTGTGTCAACCACAAATAGTTGTTAAAGATATGGAATTCTCCCACACAGCAGCAAACAAATCAGCCTGGGGTATTTTGTTCTCAGGTATAGAAAATCTTTGACCATCAAAAAAATCTAAGAAGCCAGATGCTCTCAAAGTTCAATCAGATGAAGAGAAATGCAATACAAATAGTTCAGATTGCGTTGAACAGTTGACACATATATAAATGAAAATAAAAAATTGGAAGGTAGACAAACGTTATCTGCAGCAATTAACAGAAAGAGGAACTCAAGAGAGCTTTTTCTTTTCTCACACTCAAGTGAATGCTACAGAATTTGAACCAATATCCCGTATACTCCATAACCAAAAACATAAGCAATAGCAAATCACTCTTTGTTAAGCGAAAAATGGACATCTATTCTACAAAAAAAATTATGAGATGCTAATGAGAGAAAAGCGGCAATAAATTATGCAACACAGACGAAAAGCACGCTCACTAAGGTAAGAAACAATCAATTGTCATTCGAACAAGTGAATCCCTCACCAGCAATCAAAATACCACAAGCAAGGAGAACAGCAAGTAAACGAGCCAGCAAGCGTATGCGATCAGCCTCCGATGCTCATGGCCGCAGGAGGCCAACTCAACCAAAAGCCGCGTGCAAGCCCTTGTAGACCAGAATACGAATACGGCTCCCACCGCAAGGATCAACATACCTCCATGCGGCATGAACAGTGATACAGCCGAGAAGATCACCATCGGAAGCATGCAGTAACCAACCAAGCTCAAGCACCGGTAGAGATCCAAATTCCCATTGCGCCCAGCAAGCATGTTGAAGACGACGTAGAGGAAAAGCGAAGCGACGGTGACCCAGCCGAGAATGATGCCGAAGTGGAACTTGCCGGCGAGGAGCTGGAAGAGGCCAAAGGCCATGAGGAAGATGAATGGGCCGGAGAGGTCGGCGTCCTCGTGGATGCCGGCGTTGATGCGAAGCGGGTTGAGGATGGAGGTGATCTTGTGCCAGATCTGGCGGGTGTTGATGCCGAGCTCTTCGAGGAGAGGTGGCTCGTCGTCGAAGGGGGAGGAAAGGGTGCCAGCAACGGAGGAGGGGAAGGCGGCGGTAGAGAAGGAGGAGGCAGCGGAGGCGGAGCCGACATCGAAGGACATAAAGGGGAGGGTGGTGGTGGGGGCGGGGCGCGGGGGCTGGAATGCTGGGGCGGAGGGAGACGGCGAAGGGCGGCTCTGAGGGAGGACGGCCGGCGAGGCGTCGGATCCTGGAAAAGCCACCGGCGGAACGTTGAACTCCTTCGCCATTGATGATCAGATCGAGAGCTCGGAGATCTAGGGTTCTGCAAGGAATTCCGCGAGACGGAGAGAGGCTTCTTGGTCAAGCGACCGGCGTGATTCCGAGAGGAGAGTTCTCTTTTTTCAGATACGCCCTCAGTACTAGTTCTCTGCTATCAACTCGGTTGAATTATGGGCGTTTGCGAAAAAACCCATGCATCATTTGGCATTTGCAATGAGACGCTTTCATTTTGATCCTTATCTTGCAAAAAAACCCCTCGTTAGCGAAACAGAGAACGGATTTTTCAAAACGCTTGACACGCTATTTAACGATCTTCAAATTTGGATTCACAAAATTACCACACGAGACTAGTTGGTTGAATAGTGTTCGTGATGAAAATTTAATCCCAATAAATTTTTCATGGCATAATTATTTTCGGCTGTAAATGAATTTAATAGTAAAAATGTGAAACATATTTGGACCGGTAAAAAGTTTGTAAAATAATAATTACATGATTGCTCGTAATCCAAACAAACGGCCAGATAAATATAGTTTAGTAGACCCAATTCAGATCAAATCCGACCTGAAAAACATAGTTTGGGATGGCTCAATCCGACCAGATCAGTCTCTAAATGGGCAAAGCACATTTCGAAATACAGTGCACGCTGTACACCCGGTAGAATCAAACGCTACTCCTCCTGTTTTTCCAGTGCTATACAATGAAACATCAAGCAGCGTATTGACACAGAGAACTTGCACTTGAGATATGGTACCCAAAAACTGCAAAAGAAACGAGAGAAACAGAAGCCAGCTCAATAGCAAAGCCCGCTTCCCACTTGTCTGATCCAACGCGTTGCTTCTCCAACTCCTCCTCCGTGATCAATACAGTTGCTCTCTGCGGTCGCGCCACCACCTCCACCTGCAAAACATCCAATCAGTTATTGTACAAATCCAAGCCGACTGCTGATGAACACAAGTGGTAGTAACAATCGTACCAGTAATAGTCCCAACGAGGTCGGATTTTGGACATTTGGTTGACCCCGTAGGGGTAGTCGGACTCGGCCCGGCGGGCATTGCGAAAGGCGCAGCAGCCGATGGAGTAGATGCCGATGAGGAAGATGAGGATGACGACGTTGAGGACGGAGAGCTTGTGCCAGTCCTGCCTCACCTGCTCGAGGACGCCAGCCTTGCAAGAGTTGCACTCGTAGCACAGAGTGCTTGGCGCGTTGTTCCAGCGGTAGCAATCCTCGTCCTGCGCCGACATCGGCGCGCCTGCGTCGTAGGTGCATGATGTCGGCGGCTTGCAGCACCCTGACTGCATGTTGCATTGAAAAGATCCACGTATTAATGGTATGGTTTTCGAATTTACAACGGACTGAGTAAATATGAAAAAAGGTTTTGAAATTCAAACAGGAATATCAATTAGTTTGTCTCATTAAGAACCAAATGGCTTTCAATTTAAGTTCCGATGGAAAGAATACATCTCATGCTCTGGACAATAATAAAGAAAATAAAATAAAAATTAGATTACGATCGGATTCGAATTTGTTGTTTTTCATTAAAAAAGAAGAATAAAAACTCGTCGCTTTATTCCAACACATAAATGTACCTGAATTGGCGTGAGCCCGCGTTGGAGGTAGTCGATCGGCGTCCACGCCGCGATCTTCTCGCAGGTCTTTGATCCCACGATGCAGGCCCTCGCCGTCCTCCAGTATCCCGGCTCCTCGATCCGCCGCCGGAGCCAGCCGGAGTAGTTCTCTAGCCTATACTCCTTGTAGTTCCTCCCCGGCACCGCCACGCCGCCGCGCCCTCCCGTCACGGCGAACCCGAACACCGTGATCCCCAGCAGCGCCGCGATCAGCAGCAGCATCGCCAGCAGGTACAGCCACAGCGCCCACGTCAGGTTGAAGCACGCGCCCACGAAGCCCGCCAGCGACACCAGCAAGACGACGAAGCCCAGAGCCAGCAGCGGCGCCTGCAGCGAGGACTCGCACTTCGTCGAGCTCCGCGCTAGCCATAGTCCTCCGCCGATGATCGGGATCGAGGCCAGCAGCGTCAGCAGGTTCAGGTACCCTATCACCGTGTTGCTAAAGCGATACATCTCCTTCTTCCCCTTCTTCTTCTTCCTTTCCTTTCAGATTTCTTGATCCTGGAGTTGGGGATTTGCTTTATCTTTGATTCTTTGCGCTTTAATGATGTGGAGCTGAGGCAGCCTTTTTAGGGGAGGATGTTTGAGCTTTAACTTGAAATAATTGAATTTAATTATGGAAAATTTTTATCTACTGTAGCTTTTTGAAAGTCGGTTTTGTTCTCTCGCTAAGTCTCTGTATTGATTGCTTATGTACTAAGGATATGCTTTTAGGTAGATAAGATTGGGGACTTTGCTTTAGTTTGAGAGCGAGACAGAATCAATTCGTCTAACGGGTGATGTGCAAATTGGAGAAGGGGAGAATCTAGCATCTTCCGCATAGATGGAAGACCACGGCGGGATTATACAGCAATAAACTTCATCAGTCCAATTTGGAGTTGGCCACAATCAAGGTACGCATTTAATTTCTTCATTTTATATGTAACTGTTCATTTTGTGCATTGATATAGATGGTTTCACAGCTAGAAAAATACCACCAATACTTATATTACATAACCATGAATAACAGATTATAATAATGAATTATATTAATCGTAACACTTTGCTAATATACGATTGTCCACTTTGAATCCATAGAAAATATGGTTATAAGAAGTCAATGACTGCCATAAATAACTAATGGAAAGAAGGGCTTGAAAAGCATGTAAGGTTCATCATCTTTCGCTATGAAAATGAATCAACACTTCAGGTATTGAGCCACAGTTCTTGAACCGGTTCCTCTATCCAAAACATTGTTTAATAAAGTGCTTGATTAAACTATTTTACATTGGGTAGGTAGATAATAGAGAAAAGCATGTGAGTTAACAATTCTTTGCTCAAAAGGATACTTCTTTGGTTGTTTCTACAAGATGTCCCAATCCTACATTATCTAGATATAAGGACAAGAAAAAAGAGCAGTTATTAGTATAACTCATCTTTAGACATGATCACCTACTGCTCTTTAAAAATTTGCTTTTTAGTCTTAGATTAGCAACCAATAATACACACAACTTAGAACCACCTTCATATTAAGTGCTTATCCTCAAGAATTGGTGGGCACTGGGTAGTGGATGCCGTGATTTGGATTGTTGGCTGTCAAAGGAAATCCCAAACAGCATGGAAAGCCATACTGATTTTAAGAATGGCAAAATGCTGTAGAAACATCTTTTACTAATTCATAATAGCAAGAGTTTACTAGTGAAACAAGTCCTTTATGTTTTTCCGAGAGGATCAGAGAAACAAACCTGCGAAAGATAATTTGTTTGAGGAGAAGGTTTGGTAAAAATGGTCTCCAAGATGTAGATTGTTGGATAAATTAGATAGATAATACTGGAATAAAATTATCTTTTAGGCCCAGAAATCATCCACAGGAGTTTATTGGTTTACTTTTCGGTAAAATTTTTGAACAACTCAAACAAATCTTAACAAGTGGGCATGGAGACTAGAAGAGTTTCGCACCTGAAACAATCAACAATTGCTAAATGTTTCATTCATTCATGCAACAGGCAGTAGCTTAAGAGATTTGTAACATCATTCATGCTAAATTTTTTCACCAATCAAATCATTTTCGCAAATTATTTGTAATATCCCTTTTTTGTCGTCTGATTGAATTACAATACGAAATAGACAACATATAAAAAATTTATAAAATATATAAAATTAAGATTTATTACATCAATGCAAATATAGTCTAGATAACTTAAAGAAAAGTGATCCAACAATAAATACTCAAGTTTCTCACAATGTTCTTCATATAAAAAAATAAAATAACCTACAAATAAAGTATCTTTAAACATAATCTCGCGCGCGTGCACTGTTACTGTTGTCACTTGTGCCTATCAGTTATTATCCTGTGAATGAGAAGAGTCAAGGGGCGATGCAAGAATACTCAGTAGGGAGTTACTTCTTACAAACAGTAGGAGAGATCAATATATAGGAGACAACAATAAAATTAACAACAATAACATAAATAATAATACAACGATAATGATGATTAGATAAATCAATATGCATAGTAAGGAATAAATCAACAAAGATATCACATTCACGATAGCCAACGGTTAGGGACAGTGATTATGAACTTCCCTACTAATATTACGGAGATGGTTGCACTCCCCACCAAGTAAAGTTAAACCAACCTACAAGTAAATTAGTGTATGAGTGTGGTTAGACCCCCTACCAAGTAGAGTCATACCACGTTGTACTCTCAACTACTAATGGAATGATGATTCTGGTTAGTCACACAATGGATCACGTCTGCTAAAACTTAGGAGATCGAATACAGTATAAGAGTGTGGTTGAACCCCTTATCAAGCAGAGTCATATTACGTTGCACTTCCAATTATTGATGAAGTGGTGATCTCGTCTATTCACACAACGGATCGCGTCCCCTACAACTCAAGAGACCGGCTATTGTCACGTCTGACAGTCTTGCTAATCCCATATTGAAATAGAAAATCGCTAACTAGTACCAGCCAAATAAAATCCTACTGTGTATGTCCCCCAATATATCAAAAACTCAGTTACAATAAATATTGAGTCAAGATTACTAAAAGATAGAAAAGAGTCGACTCGATCACAAATTAGACTAGATCAGTTAGAAGATATTATTAATTTAGCCCCTCAATTATAAAATATTATTTAATTTCTAATCAATATTCAATTTAAGTCTCTAATCAATTTTATAAATCCAAAATTAAATTCAGCGAATTAAACTGATTAACTCAATTTAGAATCAATAAGTCCTCTAAACTTCTGATCGGCTACTAGTTGAACTTTTAATCTAATTCAATCAAATTATAAATCTAGATCACTTGATTTAATCTAAATAACTTACATCATGACTAACCCAATTAACTCAAAGTTCAATCCAAATCAACTCCAAACTAAAATCTAAACCAAAACTAATCCTAAATTAAACTTAAACTCATCTCCTTTTTCCTCCTCAACTCACCATCAAGCCCTAACCCTAATTTGCTGCCGCCGTCACCAGTGTCGCCGCCTCCGCTGGGCCACGACTGGTCTAGGTCGCCGCTGCTAGACCGCCGCCCCCGGTCGTCGTCAGACCCGCACCATCGTGCCGGGTCACGCGCCGCCGTAGCTTGCGTAGCCCGAGTGGCCCGGGCAACCTCACGCTGCCTCGCGCGTTGGCGCACAGTGTAGCCCATACGGCCCGCGTGCCCCGCGCGCTGGCGCACTGTGCAGCCGCACACTGGCGGAACTCCAGCTTGGGCAATCGTGCGTGTTGCTTGCGCATTGCGGCGCTACGTGCGCCACCGACCACTTTCGCCGCCATGTCCTACGTTGGACTTGCGCCGCCGCCAGGTCGCGTGCAATCATGCCGCCGGCATCAGCCGCCTCACTCTGGCCGGGAGGGATGAAGATTTTGCAGATACAATCCTCCATTTTTCTATTTTCAATAACATGCTTATATTAATATAATATCTTAAAATTTCGACATATCTCATTTTTATTAAATTTTGTTTAAATTTAAGTTACCATCATTTTCCTAGATATTATGAGGGTCATTAAATTTACTAATTATTCAATATGAAATTGTCTTAAGAATAGAGGCAAAAAGAAAATGAACGAAAATAAAGGTAATTTACCTCGAATTTCGATAGTTATCGTTCCAAAGCTTCTCACCACTTTGCAAGTCTTCACGACGATCGTTCTCTGATCCTCTTCACTTCTAAACAAATTCTCGATTTGCAAAGACTTAGTCGGTGGTTGTTGCCTATAAATAAAGACGATTATTGGGTCATGAATAATAGACCTGAATAATGAGTTATTCTGAAATAGTGGGCAGTTACATCAATTACAATTTACAAGCCAATGCATACATCATATATGAGCCGAAGCCCAACTTGGAGTTTGACAAACCACAATAGCTGATGACCAATAAAATGAATCAATCAAGCCAAACATTGTGAACATACACATACACATACACAAAACCATTTCCCGAAAGCCAAAAAGAAAGAAAAATAACAAGTAAACACGAACACACATGGCTCAGCCTTTAAATTACTATGTCCTTTCTTTTGGGATGATGTTTGCATGATTATCATTAAATTTAGTCAACAAGATATCACTAGAGTTTCATATTAATAACTAGCATGTTGGAAACAGAAAGTTGCTTCAGATGGATGATCTTGTTCAATTCCAATTGCCACATCATCTGCATAGAAGTGCAGCACACATTGCGAAACGTGTACAGAAGAGATTACTCAAAGTGCTGAAACAAAGAGTAAATTAAGTGTTCTTTCCTTCTTTTTTTTTTTTTTTTTGGCTTTCTGTTCTCTCATTCTCTCATTGACAGATTTATCATATTGCAAGAGTCAAAGAAACATACTCTTGGATCAAGATTATTTTCTGTGTAATATGAGCAAAAGCAACATGATATCCAGCTACAGTGGCCAAGCATAAATGGCACCAGTATGATAATTATCAGCCCAAATAAATGAAGGTTATTTATATTTTTCTCTTCTATTGCTCGTTCTCTCTTAGAGGCATTTTTATCATATTACAAAAGAGTTAGCACAACATAATGTGGAATCAAGATTATTTACTCAGATTGGTTGATAATTTGCTATACAAAAGGATTAATACTGGTGAATATCAATATCACACAAACATATATAGTTCTGATCAAACCCTTTTTTTGGATGCAGCTTTGCCAGTTTTAGAAGAATTGGGCACTTCGCCTGTCAGATACAACATGATCAGAGCAACATTTATTTGGGTTTGTGGATGTTTTGTGATAAAGAAGGTATGTGTACCTACTTCAATGCCTCGTGTGCTTTCCATCTGGTTTAACTTTGGCACAATTAGTTTGGCTCTAGTTGTGACCTGATTTCTCCTTCCCAACATTCCATTCGGTAACACAAATCCCCCTTCAATTCCTTTCGAACGCTTCCCGCTCTTGCCAGCTAAATTTTTAGAGTTTGCATTTATAGCTGGTCCGTTAGAATTGAGAAGTGAGCTTGTTCTAATTTTCCTAGGATACAAAGTGTTCATGACAACATCACCATTTGAAGATGGCTTCTCATCCTTCAGGAGCAGGTCACCAGTAGAAGTTTGCACATGTTCAGCTTCACAAATGCTGGTATTTAAAGATTTGAAGGACTTCCAGCAGTATATCCACCTTGTTGCTGTCAATTTTCTCACATTCCGAACAACAATCCAGGCAAATCTCACAAGCTGTCTCATCTTGCATATTGTATTTGGGTTCCTTTTGATCAACAAACACATGCTCTCTCTTATCAGCATTACCTGATCCAATGGGTACTAAATCATTTAGAATCCGTAGGCTTGAGCTCATTCTGAAGTCTTGAAAATAGCTGTCAGTTGAAGTAGAGACATGGCCATCCTGAGAAGTGAAATAGAACTGCCTAAAAAACTATTTCACAGATCATCAGGAAGGGTGGTCTGAAACCTCAGCTTCGAGCTTGTCAAGTCTGCACTTGTTGCAACTCCTCGCACTACGGTATAGTGTCTCTGGCTCTGCAGTCTTGGCCAATAAAAGAGGGGTGCTAACCACATCGTCTGCTGTGGTCTGTTCATCATCTTTCGCTACCACTTGTAATGCTGATTCCTTGTGAGCAAATTTGCTTCCATCATTACTACCTGTCGCTGTAACTTTAGTAGGGCGGGGAGAAAGTCCTTTTGACGGATGGGGGCTTCAAATCCGGCTTCTTGGCGGGCATGTTTGGGCTTCTGACGACGCCAAAGGTATGCCTCGGTCTACAGTCCAGTGTTAGCATGGTGTGACTAGTATCGAGAAGAAACATGGAATTGAGAATGGAGATTAGGATCAATTGCCTGGAGAGAGTTGGGATGAGGGTTTCTGCTGGTTCCTTCGGGGTCTTCATGCTTGGGGCATCTGTCTGTTAGTAAGCTTTGCCACTGTGCAGCGGATGCCCCGTAGTTTAAGACAGGGTTAAGGATCAATAAAGGGAGAGTTAGGAAGGATTGTGAGGTTTCCTGGGAGAGAAATACAGACCTTTAGCAGGAGGATGGAGTTCCATGAACGAGCTGTCAGCAGTGGGAGGGGAACTTAAGAAAGGGATTTGAAATATTTTGAACGTGTGCGAAGGTTTGGTGCTTTTGTTGTCCGATTGGGTTCGCGTCTGAATACGTGGCAGTTTTGGATTCGTCTTTTTTTAAAAAAACTTTTTTTGGTAATTAATTTTTTGCTTTTTGATTTTGGATGGAGTTGACTGGGAACTGTTCGAGGGGGAACAGGTTGGACTGCCGGCTGCAACCTGGAAGCGGATTGGTTCGGATTTGTTTTGGCTTGATCAAGGTCCGTTCCATTGGGAAGCGGACCCCATTAAACCAGGCATAACCACGTCTGTGGAAAAACCAAATTCCTTGAAAAGCCTGTACCTGATATGTCATCTTTAATTCCTCCAGCAATTCTCTTAATTTTATGCAACATATCGAGGTCCTCAAAAAGAAGTTGTTGGGCCTAAGGCCTAAACCCAACGCGGGCGGCCCGTAAAGTCCTAGTGTAATGACCTGATTTTGTTAGGGTGGGGCCCGCAGAAGTTCCGGAAAACGGTTGCGCCCGAAGTAGAGGCATACCATGGGCTGTGTTTCCTTGGGCTAGCCTGCCACGTACGATGGCCCTTTGCGGCCTGGAACTGCCTGCCAGCCTCTGCGTATGCTACCCTGCGATTGGCCTTTATGGGCCGAAAGAGGCAGCACAGGCCACAAGCCGACATCGGACGTGTTCTGTGCTCGGCAAGGCCTTCTATATGATAGCCAAGCGGCCCGCTGGCCTTTACTACTGATTAGGCCCTTGTGGTCATATGCCGGCCCAAAGACCTCCAAGCCTATGGGCTACCCATGAACTATGGGCTTGCTGGGTTAGGCCTTAATGGGCCGCAACTATCTAGCCGCCCCACAAACAAAAATTATGCCTGGTTGGGGCTTCATGGCCCTACACTGGCCCACTAGCCCATAAGCTTTGGGCTAGATTTCCCTAAGACCGCCTGGCACAATGACTACGAAATGCATTATATATAAAGACCAGATCTGAAAAAAATAAACATAGCGCCATGCCTTCAACGAAATCATGCAGATCTAGAAAACCTGTTAGAATTTGCAACAAATCTGCAAATATATGCTCAAGCCCATAAAGGTTAACCTTACAAATATATGTTCAAGCCCATAAGGGTTAACATCACAAAATAAGCTGAACAATTCATAAGAGTTTAACAAAGCAACAGCCTGAAGGAGAGCCCAACTTTAAGGCTCACTAGGACTTGATACACAGCAACTTTGACGCAGTACAAACACCATATTAATTTAAATCATTAATAACTAACTGCACTCAATATCAACTAGTACCGATAAGGAGGGGAGATCCCATGTTAAATTCAAGCAGTAGAGGCACCTCCTGCAACAATATCTGCATTAAAAGTCATAACTTACCAAGTTGCATCCTTTTGGAAGCCATGAACTATTGGTAAACTACGCTCCCTCTCAAACCCTGAGGTTACATCTCAAAGATGATGGATTCGTGGCATTGCCCAAGTGTTGAGAAATAGAGGGTTTAACAAAACAATCCTCAACTCCCATTGTCTGTATCAAGAACTGTAAGGAGATTTAAAGCTGAAGAACCAAGATGGACTCCACGCACAACAGCTCCATATCCTAGCTTAATTCTGTGACAGAGAAGCAAGATAGCATCCCACAGCGCTGTGCGTCCCTGGATTGGAAACAAAATACATTCAGAAAGCAATTTGATGCAATCATATGGAACATCATTGTGCGGGAAGAAGTCCACAAAGAATCTTTTGAGGCCACACATCATATGCTAAAACAATAGTCGCAATTATTCAAGAATGCTCTAACTATTAACTTATAACTAACATCATAAGGTTGATTGCAGATACTAGGCAGCTAAGAAGAAGAGGTAGGATCAAGGAATAGAGACAGGAATCAGGTAGCAGATGGAAACACTAAGAGACATTGCAGCATTTTATGGATGTATAAGGCCAACAGTTCACCAAGTTTGGTGTCTTTGCTCAGGAGAGTTAGCCAAACATGAGATCCACTAAATTTAACCCCTCTCAAAAATTGCCTCTCAGATATTTTTGGTTTTTGCTGTAACCCATGTTTCATGGGTTAAATCAGCATTAGTTAGCGCCTCTATGAACTGTTGCCAAACACAATGGGAACTCAAATAATCGAAGTGAAGGACTTGATCAAGGAAATATTAGAGCAGTAATAAAATGTTCTATTATAGCAAATGAGAATTTATAAACATGACTAACCTGCAAGGAGAATTGCAACTTCTTGTCCCAATACAAAGCAAAAGTTGGAGGACTTTGCTTTCCAACTGCTAATATGCAAGCTCCTGGATGAATCACAGATGGAATGCCAGATATAATAGCCACATACTTCTCAGGAAACCTATCTTTTGGAGGAAGAACTCCTAAGAACAATGGATTCTTGCTTGACTGGGCTCCAGAATATGAAACAGGGTCAACATGCAGCATCCATTTTGGATGTTCCAAAAATGCCGAGAAGAGGTACAACAGCAAGTGAGAGTCAGTTGGAAGCTCGCCCACATACTTTTTGCTGGTTTTGTCAGAACCATCTCCATTACCCAGATAGTCATAATTCTTTAAGCATGTACCTTCTGCAAGCTCTGTGATATGTAAACAAAACACAGACTAAGTTGAGAGTTTCAAACCATCAAAAGAAATGACTACAGACTCTTAACAGTGATTCAACAACTATATTAGAGACATAAATCTGCACCAGAATACCAGATATTCCAACAAATAAATCTACCCAGGGAAACAAAAACTGCACACAAATTCATAAATAAGATGATTTCTACCTCGCACCCTTTGCACGGCGTAATCTGCACGGACACTGCTTTGAGGCAGCAAACCTTTAATCAGCTCGCCTTTCATCAGAGTGTTAAGCCTCTGGTGTTCAGTAATTGCATCCACACATGCCTGTATAAGGGAAAGTAAAGGATTTGGCTGCTGCTGGAAACCAGCCAAAGGTGAGTGTCCTGCACATTAAAAGAAGAAAGGAGCGATAATATCACATAAAACTTCACAATCAGAAACCAAAGCACATCAATCATTTCCTAAACCTTGGTAAATTGAAATAAGCAACACATAAACTCAGTGTGCTAAACAGTCATGTAATAGTTTATGAAAAAACACAAAAGATAAAACTTCAGACACCAGGGATGCTGAACTGAACAAAATGGAAAAGAAGCTCACCTGCTGATGCATCGCGCGCTTGCAACAGAGTAGAATGCAACTGATGAAGCATCCCATCTTCGTCCAGTGTGAATGTTGGTTGCCACTCTTTGGATACATTAAGAGGAGACCCATTAACAGGCAAAGTGGTAGTAGTTGAGTCACTTCCAACCTGACTTACAGTAATAGAAACACCAACATTTGCTGCAGCATGCATAACCTGAGAAAAGAAAGGAAAAAACATTTCAAGAAGAAGCATACATGGAAGCACTGATAACAGAATAGCACCACAAAAACCTGAATATGGCTCGACTCAATCTTCTCAAGCAGGGGGTTAATGAGCATAGATGAAAACCATTGCCTCAGCTGATCCTGCCACTGCTCAATCTGAGGGTACACACCCAAAGACTCCAAAGCCTCGACTTCCTCTACCATGGACATAGGCAGCGGGAGCTCCCCCACACCTTTCTTAGGTGGAGTGCTGTACTTCTGATGGGAGCCAGGTGACATTCGGACAGGCCTCAATGGAGTGCTCCTAGCAGCACCAGATGCAGTTGTGGAGCTGGTAACAGAGCCAGGGGTTGAAATGCCAAACCCACGAATGGTGGGTGGTGGTGTGGCAGTAGCTGCTTGAATAGCTGATTCACAAATCTTCTCATCCACATCTGCCAAGAACTGCTCAAACATTGACTCCGTCTGTATTCCTTTGGCATTAGCCCTCAATTTCAGATTTGGAGGATTGAAAAATCTATTGTGCAGTGGAACAGAAGGTGATACTGGGGATATTGCCATTCTCTTACTGCCACTAGAGTTCTGAAGTTCAGGCCCAATTCTGTATGGCCTAGTAGGAGTATAGCTAAAAGATGACTTCCGAATAGGGACAAGTGGTTCAGATGAGACCATTCTTGATTTGGGAGGCTTTTTGACGGCCTCCACATCTGTTTTCTCTACAGGTTTTGGCTTAATGCCCAAGAGATTCAGCTGCCGCTCCGAGAGCATCTGCTTCAGACCTTTTGTTCTCACAGGAAGCATGCCAGTATGCATCAACAATGCACGTATAAAACCCACAAAGGTTGCTACGAACATAAGCCCCACCATGGCTTGAAGAGACTTCAAGATAAATACTGGAACACATCAAAGGAGAATTTCAACAAACACCTTGCAGGCATAATTTGAAAAACACACAAAAAAAAATACAAATAGTGAAAGATTACTCACGAGCTGAGGGCATCGAGATGTGAATCTCTTTCAAGCAGCGGACGAGCCATTCTCCCCTTTCAAAAAAAAAAAAAACCCAAAATTTAGAAGCAGAAATCAGCAATGCTTGTTAATGAAATCAGGAAACCAGAACCCGCGTGATTTGGAAAAACCTGGAGGAGAGGACGAGGAGGGAGAGGGCGGAGGCGATGGAGAAGGATGACAGGACAAGGAGCACGGAGGCGGAGGGGCGGATGCTGGAGGCCGAAAGGGCGGCCGCGAAGGTGGGGTTCTGGTACACCGAGAACTTGGGCTTCTTGGCTGCCGATGAGTGCGAACCTTGTTGTTGCCGTGGGCTTCGATCTATTTCCATGCTCTTCTCTATCCCTTCTCCTCGTCGGAGCTCCAGGCTGAGGCGAGCTGGCGGTGGCGAGTGAGCCCTCGGTTTCGAAATTTCCCGCCGGCGAAGCCCTAGCTTTCAAAAGTTAGGGCCAGCGCAATTTAAATTTAGTGCTGCAGAATCCGATCCGACATGAACTACGTACTCGATTCGGATTTGAGTTTGGTTTGGCCTCCTGGGTCGAATTCGGTTGAGCCGAGTTTTACGTGAAGGTCCTTAAATCTTGCAATATTACATGACACTCTGAATTTTCTTGATTATATATGGTTCTCTGATTTTTTTTGGTTTTTTTTAATATACCTCCGTGATATTTTTCTTAATTACATATGCATTTATATAATTTTTAAAATACATATTTCTTCCGGATTCTTTACATTCATCTCTTTAGACTGATACATAATTTTTTTTTAT
The DNA here is from genome assembly GCA_005019695.1 of Trichopus zeylanicus subsp. travancoricus. Classification (NCBI taxonomy): domain Eukaryota; kingdom Viridiplantae; phylum Streptophyta; class Magnoliopsida; order Dioscoreales; family Dioscoreaceae; genus Trichopus; species Trichopus zeylanicus. The sequence goes on from RXID01014580.1 coordinate 144,405, forward strand.
TTTCTCGAGTTAAAATTGCTTATATTTGTAAAAAATTATTCTTATTCTTTATTTTATTTGGTTAACTTCTCCTACACTGCAATGAGGAGATTAGTAAATTGAATAGTGGAAGAATTTTTTAAGGGGAAAGATGTAGAATATTATCAGATTTCAATGAACATTTTAAAAAAATACAATACGAAAATAATTAATACAATATATGAAATGAAGAAAAAAAGTAAATTTTCCTATATAAGTCTGTTAATTCAAAATTAAGAAATTTCTTTACACTTACTTTCCTATGGAGGTATATGCAAGAAATCCAAAAGGATAATATATATATATATATATATATATATATATATAATTTTTAAAAATATAGAAAAGCATATGCAATTAGAAAAAAATTTAGGAAAGTATATGTGAAAAATCATTTTGGTTCATAAAGCTTTCTGGGATTGGTTGAACAAAAACTCTATGTACGTACTGTTTTTTATGAATTGTCCGCTTTACTCCTGATTTCTTCAATTTTCTGGTCGCAATTACGACGACAAGTCAACTTTATGCAGCCTTTTGGGTGCTATTTGTAAATATTAAACATAATGGATCTTTTTGCAATTTCACCTATTTTTTATTTTTTATAACTGAATTCTAATTTATAATTAATTAATTAATTAATTAATTTGCGCCAGGTATCTCAACAGACGCATGTGGCTTTCGAAATTATCAGCAATCGTTTCATAAAAAAATTTAGAAAACCAGCGATCCATCACAGCCTCCAGAAGAAACACAACTCTAGCAAATTAGCTTAAACATGCAGCACGGCTTTCAAGGCATCAAATAATATCTATGATAGTACTGAGAAGACTAACTACTCATCCTGAAATTCCCCAGCGTGACATAAAGCAATGCTAGAAAGGTATCGTTTGGTTGGAAATTAATTGTACTTCCCATTAGCCATGTTTACTAGTCCCAGCAATCTATGATAGACATGTCAAATTGTCAATCGCGCTAATCATGTATGTTCGTCCCAATTCAAACAGTCCCAACGTAATCCGCAAGAGATATAGTTCAATTGCTGCACTTCCTAGAACTTACTTAGATTGGCATGCAAACATGTTCATTTTGATCCTAATCTTCTGTGATGGAGCTAAATACATCGCATGATGGCTAACTGGGCCTGACAAACCCCACAGAGTCCCATTCTAAGGCAGATTGAAAGAGAAAATTGGCTGCACAGAGCCCAGAGATGCCAAATTGCGGCCCTTGTATCATGACCACACTCACCAACCAGACCCCACAGGCTCTGCCTTTGGCATCCTCATCTGTTCTTTTAAACTCCCTTCTAATCTCCACACAATCAAGGCCTCTGGACAAGCACGCATGGCTGACCTTGCCTCCACATGCTCCCTGGAAGTCCTCGACGAGCTCTGGTTCCACCAAAACATCCTCTTTCCGAGAGCACCTCACATTAGCCTCAAAACCAGCTCGAAGCAGAACGGAATAGCGATCACGCCATCTCCAGACCTGAAAACAAAATTCTGTTCCGCATCACTTAGAGGAGACAACAGCCCATCAAAGGTATTTAATCCATACTAAGTTAGATTCAACTTGTATTCAATCAGTTATAACCTTTCATATTGATTCTTCAGTCAGGAACTGAGAATAAGAGAAGTCCTGCAGATCACAGAGGAAACAAACTGAATATTGTCATTGGGCAGCCGCTTTTCCAACTTCAACCACCAGCTAGGAGTGAAGTCCGCTCACATCCTTTGCTGCCATCCTTAAACACAGGTTTAGAGCCCAAGGTCAATAGCAGAAGAAAACCAAGCAAGATGAGGAGCTACAAGAGCTTGTCTGATCTCGAGAACTATGAGTTGAAAGGGTTCATGGATATGGGTTTCAGGTTTCAGAAGGAGAAACTGAACCCAGAGATTATGAGTATGATACCAGGGCTTCAGAGGCTAGTCAACAACGAGACAGGAAGCAGTGAGAGGAGAGTGATTGATGAGGGACAGGTGAAAAGACCATATCTATCAGAGGCCTGGTTAATTAGCAGGCCTGACTCTCCACTCCTCAATCTTCAAGTGCTGCCCAAATCTGTAGAAGGGTCTCACATAAAGAAGCATCTTCGTTCCTGGGCTCGAAAGGTTGCATCCTTGGTACAGCAGGAATCTCCAAAAAAATCAAATCTTGCAAACATTTCAGGAAGGGAGGAGGGATCGAGTGAAGGTCAGTACACCAACTATAGAAATGTCTAATCAGCAGTTAACCTTAAGACTTGCCCACCACCAGCAGTTGTTGTGGCTGTGGTCAACAATGAACTGCAGTAATTCCTTCTCATCCAAGAGAAAAAGAAAGCTGCTATTAGACATGCGGAAAAAAGATATTGCCTTGTCATATATAAGAAAGGAGTGGTCAAAAGCAGTGGGAGGGTACTCATCAAACAGCAGCCAAAAAACCATCTTCTTTGATAATCACCAATTATAATAGGAGTGAAATCATTCCTGATACCAACTTGTTTTGTCTTTTGAGTTCAATTGTCAAGATTACAGCAACTGTACATAAAGTGACAAATATTGTCGACTGGTGAAGCAATGGGAACTAAGAAATGTGCAAGACAATTGCTATCTACTATGCAACAATACAGTCCCTTGTGAGCTAATTCAATAAAAAGAGTATCCAAAATATAAAGTTTCTCACACTTTACATTTCAGCCATATACAACACAGTTACAAAAATTTCGTGCTTCATCATTCAATCAATGAATTTTATGTTCCTATGAGAAACGATACTCCCAAGTACAATTTTAGTACTAAAGTTGCTTCTGCAGTGCAGCTTCTTAACGTTTCAAACAAGGTGCACTAGTGACAACGATAAGATATCCAATAAACTGGTAGAAAGTGTTAACGTTATGATAACCAAGAAAGATATTGCTATTCCCATCTGTTTGGTATAACACAAATCTACAGATTTTGGGTACGAATTCTCATGCTCGAGCTGAGTTACAAACAGCATTGGGAGAAACTAAATGAGCAATCTATATTCTATATAATTCTATTTGAGAAGAAAGACCAACCCACTGAATACAAAATGTAAATTGTTATCCTGTGAATGATCCAGAAAGCATGTCTTTTGCTCTCACTGCTTCATAATAATAGTTCGATGAACTTCCTAGGATCCAAAAGTGTCAAAAATAATGGCATATTGGCTAGTAATAAAATTAATCTCCGGCAATCACCGCACATTAGACCAATAAACACAAGGACTATGCACCAAATCAGTAATCCAATGGCTACAGTTAAAGACACAAATTAGCCGCCAAATCACTAGTTAAAAAGTTGCATTATACTCATAATCAATAGTAAATTTGGCAAGAAATCTAGCATGCAATGCAGCTTCAGCGAGCACACAATGCAAGCGAATCCCTAACCTTTCTCAGAAGCATTTCATCAAACAGGTAGTGGAACTGACATCGCATCGCCATCGAACCACACATCGAAAAACTGATGCTTCCGGTAGCGAGCAAGGCCTGTGACGGGAAGGCAGCCGAGCTCGATTCTGGCGGCGAGGAGGGCCTTGAGGGCAAGGCGCTGGAGCTCGGCGAGGACGGCGAGGAGGTCAGATTGGATGAGGCGGGAGATGGGACCGGAGATGAAGGCGTCAACCTTGATATAGGCGCCAGAGGAGAGCAGTTGAAAGAGTTTCAGCGGCGGCGCATGGCTGTCGGCGGCGAGCTTGTCGCCGGAGCTGGTGGAATACTCTGGTTGTCGAGTTGCTTGTAAGAGAAGCTGACCGGCCTAGGCATGTCAGGCACGGCCCGTTTGATCGGTCCGCCGACATTATTTCGGCCGTGCTTGGCGACATGGTATGGTCTGTGAGAAAATTTGGACATTAGGTACATTGCTGTACCTGACCCTGTGGCCCGATTTTTTTTATTTAAAATATATATAAATTATAAAATATCTTAATTTATATATTTTTAAAATTCAATATTAATTTTTTTGCGAAAAAACCCACAACGGCTCAGAGAACCGTTGCTCCCACGGGCTGCTCTTTCTCCCTTCGACTGGTCAAAGGAATAACTTCTTGAGCGAAGGACAAAGCCGTCCTTTTGCTCTCCAGGACCCGGACCCCACGAAGCTTCTGAATTTAAAAAAAAAATAATTTACGGACCGGATCGTACCGGCCCGTATATTATGTGGTATTTAGCTCAATCGTATTATGAATCGTATCTGACCTGCAAATCGAAAAAATAACATTACATTCGAATATTATATCAAATATGGTTTATAATGTGTTGGTCAAATAGACTTTTGGGTCAGAAGTTTGTTTTGACATCCTTAGAAATCTGCAAATTAAATTATTTTTCATAATTCACCCGAGAATCTTAAAAATTTTCATATTCACATATTAAAATTTTATATAAAAAATTAGAGATGATCTGTTTATAGAAAATTAAAAATGAATATATCCTAAATGTCAACTTTACGGAAAATTTTTATATTTATATAAAATTTTTTCTAAATTTTCTAAATTATCAATTTCATAATTATAGCCATTGAATTTGCAAAACAACCCTTATAATTGTAAAATTATAACAAATTATCTTTTAAATTTAAATAATATATCTTAAAATGATTTAGAAACGGGATACGCCCATTTGATGATACATGCACCGCTAAACGTAGCGGATTGTCATCAATGTCAATTTTTTATACCTACTTTTCTTTTCATTAGAAACTAAAATACTGTTTGATTCAAAATTAAGGTCAAAATCAAGATCAATATCAAAATTAAAATGTAAAAAAAATAATCTAATCAAATTTTTGATATTTAAATATTAGTGTGACTAGTGAATGATTTAATTTTTTTTTTAATATTTATGTCATTGAATATATTATTTATTGAGATTTAAATAAATAAAAATAAGAGTAGTATGACAATTTAATTTTTAAAGTAAAATAAAAATAATTTGATTATTTTTTTAATATTTGGATGATAAATTAGTGAGAGGATGATCCCAAATCAAACACACTCCAATTCTTTTGGAAATCATCTATAAAAAATTATAATTTATTGAGTCCGTGTATTCACGTTACTTGACTTCCATACACATGTTCAAATTTCAATAGCTGAGATAGCTGCAAGTATTAATTCAACCGCTGATAAATACGGGATTTTAGTGGTTGAACTTGGAGCGAAGCGAATACACACGACGGTATATGCGAAGAGGTTGAGTATGATACATATTCAAGCGACAGAAAAGGTGTAGAAATGCGAACCGGCAATGGTGAATTCATTTCGAGGATGAGCATGAGCCGGCTGAACGCTGCTTGCTTCTCGAGTTTCTAGACCCCCACTCGATCGCCCGTTCAACAGCACGCCTCCGCTCCAGGTCACTGTCCTCGTCCGGTTTCGAGGAATGGCCTAATACGCTTTCAGATAGCAAAGAATGGCGGAACGAGGGGGAAGATCTCTCCTCAATGTTCGCCGGGTTCGTTACAAGGACGTCCAGGGCCACCACGACGTCAGCCATCGAGGGGCGTGCAGAATCCTCCTCATGCAGGCACACCGCCGCCACTGCCACTGCTTGGTTCAATGCTCTCGTTGGGCACTCGCCTCGAAGCAATGGATCCACCAGCTCAGAGTACCTCTTTTGGTCTTTGAGCATAGGTTGTGCCTAAAACAGAGAAAATTTTAGCAAGTACTTTTACGGATATCATTACAAACAGAATCCGTAAGAAAATACCCATGACGCCAGGGTCTGTTCATGTGTCGGTCTCAGGGTATCAATGGCTCTTTTTCCTGTGATCAGCTCGAGCATAACAACGCCGAAACTGTAAACATCTGTCTTCACAGTGAGCTGACCTGTTCTTAGGTATTCTGGCGCACAGTAGCCATAGGTTCCCATCACTCTAGATGAGACATAAACGTTGTCCCCAACTGGACCGAGTTTAGCAAGACCAAAATCCGAGAGTTTGGGATTGAAATCTTGATCCAGTAGTATGTTGGACGACTTGAGATCTCGGTAGATCACAGGCGGACTAGTCTTCTCGTGCAAGTACTCGAGTCCTTTAGCGGCGCCCAACGCTATTTTCATTCTCGCGTGCCAGCTTAAAGGTTTCTGATCAGGAAGGACATCTGTGAAAAAAAATTGCAGCTAAGCTATGCCGCTTAATAAGAACAACAAAATTATATGCATCGCAACTTCTAAAGGAAATACCGAGCAAATGGTCTTCCAGCGAGCCCAAAGCCATGTGCTCGTAAACCAAGAGCCTTTGCTCTCCATCTGCGCAATATCCAATGAGATTGACCAGATTTTGATGGTGAAGGAGGCTCAGCATCAGAACTTCCACAAGGAATTCTCTGTTCCCTTGCATTCCATTCCGGTCGAGTTGTTTAACAGCAACAATCTGATAAAGAGTTGAATCAAACAAGGAATTTCTTCTGCTGAATCGCAAAGAAAAACAAGGATCCATCAGAAATTTACCTGACCGGTGTTCTCTAGACGCCCCTTGTACACTCTTCCAAATCCTCCTTCTCCAATAAAATAATCAGACCGAAAATTTTTGGTTGCTGCAACTAGTTCTCGGAACGTAAAGGTCTGTGCAGATATATTTCCATTGCCTGCTTCCCTTTGAGTTCCAACTTCATTTCTGGTTGCTTCATTTGGGTTCCTTTCTTTTGCATTCTCTGCAGAGAAAAGAGTTAAAAGCATCAATAGCAGTAATAAGACAGATTTAATCGAAAAGAAAACCTCTCTAGCATATGATTTATCAAATCAAAGATGATATTTTTTGATCTCAAGGTAAAATGCAAAAGTTTTTCAGAAGCCTAACCTTGTTTTACAGCAAATTCGCTGCTCTTCCTTGTGACCGGAGGCGGCTCTCTTTTTGAATCAAACTTCTTCGATGATCTCTTCTGCTCTGATGAGAAACAAGAAAAGCAGCTCATCTCTCACAATTCTGCCCTTTTCAACAGTTCAAAACCTTGAACCGAGCATTCATTATGAACAACAATCTATAATATCAACATGGAAACCACAGATTCACAGGTACCACTCAAAATTCTTGCGTTTCAGATACACAAACAAAAGAGATGATGTGAAAAGAAGATTCTCGGAATCAATTGAAAGGGAGATAGATGAAATCGGAAATTAAATGGAAAATCACGGCATGGATACAACAATTTGTGCTATTTTTGGGGCGGATCTTTGTCTTTGGTTGGATTGAAGAGAAGAAAGCGGAGGAAAGCTGGCATTTTTGGCATCGGTTTCTTTTGCGAGAGCAGCGGACGTGTTGGAAGCCGCACGCGCGGGAATCGAACATCTAAGTTCGCCCCGACGTGGGCCGGAACGGGCTGCAGATGAGCTTCGTTTTACATTTAGATTTTTGCAAAAGGGCCCAACATTTGTCGGAATTAAAAGCTAAGTCCTATGAGTTTTGATTTTTTCCAATAACACCTAATATTTACGATTTATTCACAAGAACCACAAAAAGGGTATTCTCCAAATTCGAGAAAAATTCAGATGTTAAATGTAAAAAATGGCCAGCAAAATTGGCGAGCTAAATCGGACCTCCAAATTAACTCACCGCCAGGTAACAAACCGTCACCCTCCGCCGCTGCCGCCGCGAAGCGTACTCCTCAGCGACGAGGTTGAAGACGACGAAGTCGACAGGTAGACACTGTCCTGCAAGCTAAGAAGCAGCTGCGCGTTGGATCCAAAACTCATCGACGGCTTTGCGACAGGCCCCATCGGCGGCGCGGCCTCGCCGGACAGCACCTGCACCACGCTTCTCATCCCTGGTCTCGCTGCCGCATCCGGGCTTGAGCACGCCAAACCCACCATCATCACCCTTCTCACCTCCCCTTCGTCATACTCTTCTTCTCCCATCCGCTCGTCCACTGCCACCGTGACCCGCCCCTCGCCGTGGAGCCGCCACACCCACTACACTAAGCTCCGCCCTTCGCCACCTTCTATCGGTCTCCGGCCACAAACCACCTCGAGCACCAATGCACCGAAGATGAACACATCCGTCTTCTCCGTGGGGCGCCCGGTGAGGAGGTACTCCGGCGCGAGGTAGCCCGTCGTGCCGGCGGTCACAGTGGCCGACGGGGACCTATCGCGCTCGGTTTGGCAGCCGAAGTCACCAACCCTGGCGCGGAAGCCCTCGTCAAGCATTACGTTGCTTGACTTCACGTCCTTGTGGATGAGTTGTTGCTCACATTCCCGGTGAAGGTATGCTAAAGCCGAGGCGACGCCAGCTAGGATTTCTTTCCGGCGCCGCCACGGCAATGGCGACTTCTAGTGTCGAAGAGAGCCTTGTCCAGACTGTCGTGGATCATGTAGTCGTAGACGAGAAGGATCTCGCCCTTCTCACGGCACCAGCCCTGCAGAAGAACCAAGTTCCCGTGCCGGAGACCCGCGATGATGGGCAGCTTGGAGAGGAACTCAGCCCGTCCCTGCGCCATGTCGCCGGCGTTGTGGGTCCATTGCTTGACGGCAATCATGGCGCCGGTGTCTGGGATTATGCCTTTGTAGACTGTTCCAAATGCGCCGTTGCCGATGATACGGGAGGAGTCGAATCCCCGGGTAGCGGCGCTGAGCTTCCTGTAGCTGAACTCTCTTGGGGAGTTCACGATATCGGCGGCGTCCACCAAGGTCTCCCATTTCTTGAAGGATTTCGCTTTTCTGGCGAATATCCAGAAGACCACGCCGGCGCAAGAGGCAAGGAAGAAAAAGCCGGCCATTGTGACCTCAGCCACAGCCGCTGGACCGTGCCGGCAAAGGCTGTTGTTTTGGCATGAGGAAGAAGATGGGAGGAAGAAGTAATGATCCCATTCTTTGGGCTCTCCGCCACCGAAACTGACGTCGACGTCGCCAATGAAGACGGTGAAGGAGGAGAAGAAACGGAGGAGAAGCTCCACCATTCAATGATGTGAATCTCGGTGCTGCCCTGCGTCGATGCTGAGAAGCCGGCGAACATGAAGTCCTCGACCAACTCGGTTACATTGATGGGGAAGGAGATCGCCGGCACGGCAGGCCGCTCAGGGCAGTAAGAGACGAAGACTTGGAGCAGGCCCTGGTCATCGAACTCAATCCAAGCATTAATGGTGCTCCCGCTTTTTAATTCAATGCCGGCGGAGTCGAGATTGGCGACCTCGCCAGAGACCATGCTGCCGAGGTCGATGCCAACATGGTTGCCGTTGATGTCGTTGAACCCGACGTCCATGAGTGTGTCGAACTCAACAGAGAGGATAGTAGAAGGGGGTGTAACAGAGGAGTTGATAAGACCGAGAAAGCCACCGGAGTCACCGAGGGAGCGGTCATTAGGGGAGTTGCTGTTGAGGTTGATGACCGAGAAGGAGAAGAAGGTGGAGAATGGCACCGGCAAGTGGGTAACCGGGCGGCGGAGGCGCAGCGGGTCGTCATAGAGAGCTCGGCCAGCGCCAGAGTTTGGGACCGGGAGGTCGCGGGACAACTGAATGCTGTCATTCATCACATGTGCGTCACCGAGGAGATTCAGGTTGTTGAGACTGAGACTGCCGAAGTCGAACTCTGTGGCACGGGAGAACTGCAGGAAAGAGATTAACGAGATGAGTAAGAAGAGGAGAGCTCGCATTCGCAAGGTTAGTGAATACGGGTGGCATGAAAAGTAGAAAGAAGTGAATTTGGATGATTGGAGAAGAGGAAGAGGGAGAATGGAGGTGAGCGTAGGCCCGGTTAGGCTGGAAAGGAGATGGGGTTCCTTTCCCACACGCGAGGAGAAGATAGACGCTGGACACAGAGGCAGAGAAAAGGCATGGTGTACATAATAGTGGAACCCGTGAAGTAGGGTGGTGGCTGGCTCCGGAGAGACAACGTAAAAGAGCCTCCTCACACTTGTAAGCACTAGTTCCACTCTGTCGTCTCAGTCCCATACAATTTAAATGTCCAATAAATCATTTGTTCAGCCTTCCTGAATTATTGCTTGTCTGTATTTATAATTGCTGCATTATCCGTAAACAAATGAAGCAGAACTGAAGATGCTTGCAACAAGAGGGGAAGTAGACAATACCTGAATGAACTTGGAATTTTACATGATGCTGCAAAGCGTTTTGCTCTGTAGTGCCACATTGATGATATCCTCAGTAACAACCTTCAATAATGGATGCAAACAAAATAGTCAGAATCAAAATAACCAGAAGAGCTTCGAAGTCTATCGAAGTCAGTCTCAACGTTGACACCCTTCCTATCTAAGAATCTTAATATCCTGATGATTAGTTTGATTTTTTTTTGCCTCTAGGAAAATGACTGTTAAACCACAAAGATGGCCATGTAATGAGGAGAGACACGAACTATACTGGTTGAGAATTGTACTGAAAACCAATTCTTAACATCATCCGGTATGATTCTTGTTCTTAACATTTGAAGAACCAGAAATCCAGTTCTAATACTGGTTCTGCATTTTGTGCAAAGCTGCTGAACCAAAATCCTACCGGTTTTCAGGGTTTACATGTAAACGTCTTATGTTCCCCATTGTCCTTTCTCCAATTTCCAATTTCTTGAGAGCAATTTCTCTTCTCGGCCGAAGAGTTCCCTCTGCAGTCTTCCTCAACCTTGCTAACAATGGCTTACCTCTGCTGATATGGATTCTAGAACCTGTTTTTTGCCATCAGCCTTACCCTCCCAGCTCCTCACTTAAGCACTCTCTCTGTCTCTCTCTCCTCCTCCCCCTTCTCCCCACTCACCCATCACCTCTGCCCCCACTTCCTCAACGTCGTGCTTGGTCAAGATCACCTCCTCTGTCTCCTCCACTCCGTCCTCTTGGTCTCCTCCTCTCAGGGCCCTCCCAACTCCAGCAAAACCTCCATTGCCCATTCCCTGTATTTTTTGAACAGATGCATCCTTCAGACAGGGCAAAATTTTCAAACAAAAATATTTTGGCTCAATAGATTTCTTCCATCCAACTCAAGTCATTCTTCAGCAGAACAAGAATGTAGAATTGACAATTTTTTGCACAAAATTCTCTGCCATGCAATCTAATCCTGAATGTGTTTGGTGGTAGGCATAAAATGAGGATCAACAAGACTAAATTGGTTATCCTGGTTTTATTCCAAAGCCACGTACAAAAATAACTCCCAGATCTGGGTCATTTGACTAAAGCATAATATGAATCAAGACACTGATAAAACAGGGATGAGAATAAATACAAGGCCCAAGAGGTTCAAGCCTAAAAAATTCCTGGAGTCATTACAGTATCCTATCATCAGACAGCAACAAAAGAGGGATTGAAACAAAATAACCAAACTTAAAAATATGTGCAAGAGATAGATCATAGGATTTTTTTTTTTGAAAATCGATGAAATAGAATCAACCACCACTGCTTAACCACAAAATTTGATGCTCAAGATCACCTGAAAGTTGAAGTGTAAATGTCATGTCAGAACAACTGAGAGCACCAAGGGTGTACCAGATTTGTATTCCAACAAGTGGAGGTGCCTGCCCAGGTCTCCCCATGTCATCCTGCAAATGCCAGAAGCCAATCAGTCAGTTGTGAATAATTAATCACCATGGAAAACAGGCTAGCCTGCTAACATCTCAACATTCACAACATGTCTAGCCAAAATGTAATGTACTACAGGTCAACATTAATCAAATATTACTATGCATTACAAGTCATTGTTCTTATAGAATGTAGAATTTTTTTAAAATTTAACTCATAGAATGTAGAAGATGTTAGCATAATTTGGAAACTCCAAAAAACCAGATTTGCAAAGAAATTGAATGTCATGAATCATCTAAACTTAAGTCAGTTTTGAGCTTAGCTATGCATACTCTATCTAATAATTGAACAAAATCACATAAATCTGACGATGACAAATACAACATATTTTCAGGACAGCACCATCTCATTTTAAAGGAAGAGCACAAAATATCATGTATCCTTCACACAACTAGACCTAGGTATTTCATCAAGCATGGGAACAAATTACAAAACTACTATGAAGAGAGTGGTACCCAGCGACTGAAGCATTGAGGTGGCTCACCGTTTCTCCCATTCATGAAATACCTAATCCTTGCAACATGAGAATGAATTTCACAGGAAACACAGACTGCATCACCGTATTGAGTTTCAGAATACTATACCCTACAACATGCAAGCAAAAACTTCCGAAATAAAACAGAACAAAGAAAATGCATATAAATCAATAAAACATAGACCAATACCATAATAAACACCGGTCTCCTGCACATCCCTCACAGCAGCTTGCTTAACTATGTTCCTTACAAGGAACTTCTTGGTGGCCTCGTCCAATATAAATCAACAGGTCAAATACATTAAATAATGACGAAAATCGATTTATGTCTCAGAGAATACGGAACTAGACCTTTGATCTGTATTCATCCAAAGAGAAAATCCAAGGATCGGGTAGTACAGCAATACAATCAGTGAGGAGTACGAGTTCAAAGAAGAATTGTCAGATAAATATGGATTTCATGCTGTGAACAAGCGGAATGAGGATCGAATTGGATACCTTAGGGCTTGGCACAACACTTGCCGCCATAATTGCGCTTGAGAGGGTGCGGCGAAGGAGATAAAGCGAGATGAAGACGGCGGAGTTGGAGTCGCCGAGATCTCACCATTGTCGCCTTCGGTTGGCCGGAGAGATTTGGGCCAATTTGGCGGCACAGAAAAGCAGTGCGGTCTGCCAATCGAATGGACCAGTGAGAAAATAAATTGAAATTTTACTTGTCGCCATTTGTATCTGACGAGGAGACCAGGGGCAAGGGCTAGAGATGTCAAAACGGATCTCCGGCCGGCGGGTAGTTCACGCGATCCGTAATGGACCGTATTCACATGGTCCGATACGGCCCATGTGCAACGTTTTGCTTCACGTCTCTCTCGGCCCACAGCCAGGCCTGGCATAGTTTGCACGCCGACCCAGTAATTTTTGAAATTCTCAAAAATCTCTTCCGTTAATATAAATAACTTAAAAATATTGTAACAATACTGTAACATATTATATTAGTACAATAGTAATATTATATCAATATTATAGTAATATTGTAAAGTAATAAGAAAATTTTTTTGTATATTCTTATAAAGTAATGGTATTTTCACTATATTCTCATAAAATTTACAATATTTTATATACCCTTAAAAAAAATTTCTCTCTCAAATACCCCTCTCGCTAAATAGTATTAGTTTTGATGGTTAAAATTAATAGAAAAATATTAAAATTACCGTTATACTCTTATTTCATATATATATATTATATAAAATATATTTTTTATAAAAAATTTCTGAACGTTAAAAAATCACTAATAATCTAATATTTTTTGAATTTTTACTAGATTATTAGTATTTTTTTAACTTTTAGGGGTTTTTAAAAAAAGTATATTTATATAAAGATATATGAAATAAGGGCATAATGGTAAATTTAATATTTTTTTTATTTTTAACAGTCAAAATTAATATTGTTTAACCAGATGGGTGTTTGAGAAAAAAATATATATTCAGGAATATATAAGATTTTTTTTTTTGAGTAATCTAGATTTTACCATTAAAAAATCTTGTCTAAATTGACAAGGAATAAAAGGAGTATATAAGACATTACAAATTTTATAGGAACTAAGAAAAATACCACTATTTTATAGGAATATACAAAAATAATTTCCAAAGTAATAAAATATTATAATAATACTATGATAAGATATGAATACTATGGTAGGTATTATAATAGTACTGTAGCAATTGTATATATTTATAACTTAGTTATTATGATAAAAAATATATTTTTTCTAGTTGTATATAATTAATTTTGATTATAATGGTCATTTTTTAATTATATATTTGGTTTTGATTATTTTATTTTATTCTTTTATATTTGTTTCATTTTGATTATTTTATCTTATTTTTTATATATTGAATTAATTTTAATCATAATAAATATGGTATTGTTATAATTTTTAAAATATTATTACAATAACTACTATAATAATATTTAGTATTTATTATAATATTTTAATAATATTATAATATTATTAATAAAGACAGGTATCAAAATAAAATATTTATTACAGTAAAAAAAGGTGAATGAAAATTTTAAAAATTAGAGGAACTGTTAGTCAAATATTCGCTAGAACGTTACTATGCAAGACCATCGGCTAACTGAAGGGGCTCGCCTGCAAAATAGTCGACAACGAAAAGCCGGAGAGAGCAAGAAGGAATCGAAGGGAAGGAAGTAGCCTCCGGCTGCCGCCGCTGTCGGTGCCGCTGCCGCCCTCTTAACTCCAAATTCAACTAGTATTTAGCAAGATCTCTGAGGGCCTCTCCTCCGAAATGGTGAGTTTTCCAAAATCCTGACCATTTCCAAGTTCTCTTTGTCCGGAGATGCCGTGTTTGAGATTAGTTTCAACAGTTAGGGTTCTTATTTTTCCCCTTTAATCTGGGAGGAAAGTGGATCCCTTTCCCTCCTTCACGTGTCTAGGAGGTAGGAATTGCCCCTCGAGATTTCGGGGGATTAATTTTCTGATCAAGTTGTCTAGAATGAGACTTTTATATGGAGATGTATGAAATCCAAATAACAATTAATCTCACGTAATTGGAGTGAAAATCAACTGGATTTTGGTGTTAAAAAGAAGAAAATTTTGTTCCACCTTCTGGGGATAGACATAGGCCCTGGAAATGAAGAGTTTGTGAGTAAACTTTGTATCTTTGTAATTCATTTCTGTGTTTTTTCTTGGATTTCTCGTGATTCACCTTTTTTCTATGTTTTTCAGTTCATCTGATTTTAGATATCATGCAGGCAACACCTTTGTTGGCTGGGTTGGCAGTTGCTGCTGCTGCTCTTGCTGGAAGATATGGTATCCACGCTTGGCAGGCATATAAGGCACGACCAGTTGTTCCTCGAATGCGCAAGTTTTACGAAGGCGGCTTCCAGCCTACCATGACCAGAAGGGAGGCTGCTCTTATTCTTGGAATCAGGCAAGCATATCCTTTAGATGTTGAAGTTTAAATTTGGAGCAACTTGCAACATTTATTGCTAATCCGATAATTAGAGTAATGAAAGTTTAATTTCATGTTTAACTGTAATCAGGCTTAAAAGTAATAAATTTATCAGAATATAATTTTCATATCCTTGATTGCCTTGTATACGATGAAACTAAAACTTAAGTAGTTTATTTTTTGAAACTCTCCAGATGTAACCTTTTATTCAGCCGCATTGACATTTGGCCTTTTGTAGTTTTTCTGTCGGTGATGAGATGTTAACTCCTTGTCTCAATTTTTAAAATTATTTAATTAAATGAATGCAACAAATAGGATGTTTACATTATAGTTGCAAAATACATGATGTTTTACACAAATTAGGAATTTTGTGCTTTTAAGAGCACCCTGAAATCAACTCTAAGAATTTGTTTCTTGAAACTTGTTTTATCTTAAATCCTTCATTTTGTAGTTGGATATGATTTCTCTTGGATACAGCTTCATGATTTTGCTTATCACCTTTGAGCATGAGTAATGGTTTTGTGTTTTGATAAAATAACATTATGTAATATTATGCTTCTAGAGCTGAAAGTTTCAACTGTACATATGGATTTATGTTTTTCTGTTGCATATAATTGATGATTTTTCTATGATCACCTTTTTTTCACTGTTAAGTAGTTATGAGGACACATCCTGACTGAACTATAATCACTTCGGCTACTGTACAATTCTGCAATCTCTCCCTTTTTTGGTCAATGGGAATCTGGACATTCTAATTGTGATGGACAGGGAGAATGTGCCTCCTGAGAAAGTAAGAGAAGCACACAGAAAGGTGATGGTTGCGAACCATCCAGATGCAGGAGGAAGCCATTATCTTGCTTCAAAAATTAATGAAGCGAAGGATGTGCTGCTTGGGAAGACTGGAGGTGGTGGATCTGCATTCTAAGCTTGTTTGTGTCCTCATTAAAGTGTCATACTTCGGAAGGCGAGAAAACTAGGATCTTTCTTCACAAGGAGCTCATGCTTCGTCAACTAAAGAACACATTTATCTGCTTGCATAGCCAAGTTGATAGTATCAGATCTGAGAACGTCAACCCGAGAGCAGCAATGCAGATGTGTGTGCTATGCTTAAATTCTACAAGGCTTGTGAGAGAGCCTGGTAGTTCTTGTTGAGCTGAAATGAAATTTTGTAATGGTTATAAAGTGTGGAGCTTAGGGAGATAAATATAAAATGGCTTATCTAAATTCAATTGTTGCTTTGTCAGATGATTTCACTGGCAAATTTCATCTTGTTTTGGGGATTATTCTAAAATATTGTCAATGGTACTGGTTGTTTCCTACAACTGTTCTATGTTGCATGAAATGGTTTCAGCAGGTTTATGGCTTGCATAGTCCTCAGACTATACTTGTCCATAGGGAGGCAAATTTTGCTGTGGATTTACTGTCAAATTTTTGGTTCGGAATATGTTCTCAGGCAAAATCCATTACTCAAGATAGAAATTTTGCATTTAGGGATATTGTTGTTGCATGCCGTATTGTGGCTGTACATTTTGTTGAAGGAATTTCTGAAAAAAAAATCTAAAATGATGTCAGTTGTTTTTTTTCGTTAATCAAGAAAATAATGTCAGTACTGATATGGATCATTATCTGTAAATAAATGGGAGATTTTATAAGGAAAGCACAAGTATCATTACACAAGCCCATAGAGCACCCGCCGCGCTCGCGCTTCTCCCGCCTTC
Source organism: Trichopus zeylanicus subsp. travancoricus (assembly GCA_005019695.1). Taxonomy (NCBI): domain Eukaryota; kingdom Viridiplantae; phylum Streptophyta; class Magnoliopsida; order Dioscoreales; family Dioscoreaceae; genus Trichopus; species Trichopus zeylanicus. The sequence goes on from RXID01014580.1 coordinate 161,098, forward strand.
CTTCCTCCTCCGCAGGCAGCGGCAGCGAAGATCCCAAAGACCTGAGCACAACTGTTCAATGGCCACAATGCAAATCCCCGTCGAGATTGTCAGCGAAGAGGACATGGCTTTCCTCGAAGCCGCCCTCTCCGCGCGCCACCTTCTCGTCTCCCACTCCCCTTTCTCCTCTTCTCCCCGCCGCCCCGCCGCGCTCTCCGTCCTCACCACTCCCACCACCGCCAGATCCCTCCGCTCCTCTGCCTCACATCGTCGCCGGCCGCCGCCCCCGCCGTTGGCGGACGTCGAGGACTGCGTCAAGGTCTTGTCCACGCCGAGCCGCTCCTTGACCGTTTCCGCGCCCGGAGGGTCCTTGCAGTCACCGAAATCACCGCCACGGTACGCTCGATCACCCAAAGTTGACGCCTTGCTGTTCTTCCTCTCCCTGAATGTGATTTTATCTGAAGTTTTCACCGAAATCAGGAGTGATGGGAGAAGCAGATGGAGTTCGTCCTCCTCCATGGGAAGCCCAAAAGAACGGCGGCTATGAAAGCTGGGCCTAGTCGGCATGCTGAACTGGAACAAGAGGTTCTGTCTTTAATTTTCATTGTTTCTACAATTTTTTCATTTCTCCTGCTGATGCTCATTGCTTTTGCAGTCCTAATTCAGGTGATAGAGAAGGTGGAGATTCAGATCAAGTCCAAGGATGAACCTTGGGCTGTAAAATTCATGAATTTTATTGTCGGCGCAAACCAGTTGGTGTTCGAAGGTTTAACTTGTGAGATCCCTGTGTATGTATTTCATAATTCCAAACTTTGACATTTCTATCAAGTTTTCACCCTTGAATAGTTATAACGTTTGGATTTTTTTATTGAACCTTTCTCATTTTTTATTTCCCTCAAGAGAGTTTTATTTTCCTGATGGATTTCAATGACGTTATATCAGAATACGAATCGTGGAAGGTAGTTGGATGATTGGTGTGATTGATGAGCTTCAAATGCCTGCAAATAAACTTTGCAATGAACCTTGTCTAGTTGACACAAATCAAAACTCCCTTCGGAAGCACAAAAGAGAAATGCAAGGTACATTATTACTTCCCTCTCATTGCTAGCATTTTGGCTTCACATTACAAGAGCTAGCTCAAGGTTTGATCGATAACAGTCTAGCCCAAGGTTTCATGGACAACAGTTGTATTTGATTTACTGAAGCATCAATTCTTCTAGCAATTCCTTGACCTTCAAAGTAGTCACATGATGTGTATGCTATGTAGGTTGTTTTGGATCAATCTTACATAAAAGGCAAGAGTTTCAAATCTGGTGTTAAAGAAATTAGTCACATGTCCTTTAATGATAACTTTTACCAATATCTGAAAATTAACATGGTCTTCAAGTGGTCTTTGCATATGGTTCTGTGTGATATGGCAATTCACAGACCTAGTTTTCATGGTCTTCTGATCAATGATGAATAGCATGGGATTACTTTGTTTTTTGCAAAATTAATTTGTATGAATAACCCAGATAAATAATATAGGTTGCTTAGCAGTGATATTAAAGTAATACCGTGTTATTCTTTCTTGCATTTTCTTGTTAGCAACTAATTCTGTATCTTAGGAAAGTAATTAGTGCTACAAATGGTGATATTTTTTGCTTGTAGTATGAAAATTTTATCTAATTCAAGAAAGTTATCTGCTTTTTTTATTCTTTTGCAGATTTCAGTTGATGTGATAAATATTAATGGGACAATTTAGTATCTGATAACTTTCCCACTAGACATTTCTTTGATCATTTTCGCATGAATTCTTAATATCTTCTGTCTGAAGATGTAAGAAAATACGTTGGTTCATCAGGCTTTGAGGCAAAGGTATATTATTTGTTTTTATTTTACTTTTATTGTAAAAGAATCTTCCTTTCATGAGGTAGTTTATATACATGAGTCTTACATGGGATGCTACATTTTGATGGCAGACATTAGAGGATTTGCTGGCATATTTTAGAAACACATGCTGCCTGCTACCTCCATCTCAGGAGCAGCTTCTCTTGAGGCAAATGATGTCATTATTCTGAATAAATTCCATCCTCGAACAACTCCTAGAATTAAGTACTGTGTTTTAGGGTGGCAACTTCGTCACGTTGTTTGACACAGAAACAAATTGCGATAAGATCTTTCAATTTTGGAGGAATATCAGTTTCCGTATGATGCTAGTTGGTTCAGGAATGAGATCCAACAGTGCCTTGAGTTCTGGCATGGAGAGCGAGAAGCCAGATGTCTCAGACCCCGAGCAATTCTGTAAGTTCAGTCCTATGTGCCCTATCACAGATGCTGCAAATAACATAGCAGAATAGTCAGTTACTGCTGCTTCTGCTCGTACTTCTGTCAATTATCAAGGAGGATAATACTAAAGCCATTCTAACATGACGAAATGCAAAATGCACAGCTACTGCTGGTCTTCTTTGACAAGCATTAGTCAGTTTATCAGGAAGCAAGAAGTATTTCCAGTTTTTTGTTGGAAAGATGGCACACTTGTCAGCAGAAGGAGACCCTACCATTGTGTTTGTGGTTTCATTTTGTTCAGCTGTTCATTTATTCATATTTGAACCAGGATCTAATCATCCAATCAATGTTAACTTCAGTTATTGAATCCATGTAAAGCTTATGACATTCTGGAGTCCCAATGTTGTATTTCTATTTAGCTATTATATATCTAGTTTAATTTATGATCATAGTGTCGCATCGCAAGCAAATCAGTCAAGTTACAGTGAAACCAAGATGGCGCCGTGAAGTGTAAATTGTGGTTGTGAAAGTTACAGTGAAATAACAAGAAAAAACCGAGATGAGAAGAAAAAACATGAAATAACAAGAAACGCTTGCAAGCAGCCTTTATATCACCTAATTCAGGCCCCTGGGAATCCAATAGTCTGTAAAAAAAAAATGCTTATTAACAAATTGCAATCAATCCCACACCCTGGCCATTACACTCCAAATAAATCATCGTAGAATAAATAATTGGCTGTAACAAGAAGCAGGAGCACCCTACCAAATCTTTCATCATCTGTTATTTGGAGAGTTGAAGTCTTCCCACCAACCAATATTTCGTGCTATCAGTGGATGCTGATGTCCTTGACAGAGGCAATGCCCACCTTGGGTGGTCCTGAGTGCCGCCTTGCCCCTGCTGGCGAAGTCATGTTATGCTTCTCTCCCACTGGAAAGGATAACCTCTTCTTCACAGAGCACGCAGGTCCTTTCTCTGAAGTCTCCTTATCACTCACTGCTGGGCTGAACCTGGACTTTGCCCTCGCTGACTTTGTAGGAGCCATGTAGCTAGGGTCAGCCGGAGAACTTGCAAGGCTCTCATCGTCTCCCACCGATGACCCTACCATGCTGTGTCGCCGATATTGCTCTGGCTGCAGGCTGCGGATGCTCCTTGAGTCATCCTCGGAGGGTGCTTCGCTGGCTTTTGGGCTTGCTGACTTGATCTTTCGTGTGAGTAATGATGCCTTGGTGGGGGGAGTAGATGGGGACTGGCGGCTGGCAGGGCGACTCGACTTCTGGGACGCAGGGGAGGGGCGATCGGAGATGGTGTTACAACAGGCATAAGCCTTGTTTATCTCCCGTGAAACACTGAAGCTGGCACTATTCACTGAAGAGTGGTCGTTGTCAGCTATGCTCCGGCTTTCCCATGGCCTTGCTGCCAGCCAGCGTTCCAACCAGCTCCAACCCCATTGCGGATTGTTTGAATCAGTGAACAATGGATTTGCCGACCTTGAAGAGTCCTTCCACTGGCACAAAGAATTGTTTTGAAGGTGTTAGGAGTTTGTCCACTAGCAGAAATCATTTTAGGAGCCAACGCTAGGCTAAAATCATGTTCAGATACATGTGAAGGATGGTGTATTTTATTTTTATTTGGCACAGAGGATGATGTTGATGATGCTCCAGAAAGACATTCATGACTGCTGAGGAAATGCAGGACAAAATTTGAGGAATTATGTGTCATTTTGGGAGCTAAATGTTAAATTGGTGATTACCTGATGAGAAAATGCATAGGCCATTGCCCTTTCTCTTCGAATTGCAGCTTCATGTTTGCTCAATAAACTTGCTTCAATTTGCTCTTTGGATCGGAGGCTGTCATCCCACTTTTCTCCCATCTGATAAAAATAAAAGAACAGTTGCTGAAGCTGCCTATTATGCACTAATTGTTTCAGGAAAAAAAAGATACCCTGGTGTGGCTTCCCATCCTTCATAATGTAAATTTTCAGTTTGGATGGATACAAATTTAAGAAAACGCTTCTACAGGATTTTAAAAATGATGAAACAGTAAAGTTAAGTTGGATAAAAGGCTACATCTTTGTAAGCCAAGCTCTAAATGTATGGAATCAAACATAATGGATTGTGCAAGTACCTTTAATTTCTCAAGTTCTCTTTCTCCATTTAGCAGTAGCTTCTGCTGAAGTGCCTGATTCTCTTCTGACATCCTGATCCTTCTTGAACGGATTTGGGACTGAACTCTTGCCAAAGTCTGCATGCAGCGCAATGTGCTTGCAGCTTGACGCTTAATAGAATTGCCTTGAATGAGTGACTTCAATCTAACCAGTCCTCTCAGGGCCCGAAGTGCCCTCCTAGCCTATTCAAGGACAAGATCATCAAGCTCAAATCAGAAGTGTAGTTCAGCTTAAGATTGCAAGAATCTAGAGGCATTATATTAATTATAGCAACACAAACAACTGGTGAGGATTATTATATGCCAACATGCTGCTCACTGATTAGAAATATTATTTTGTTATTTGATGTTTTGGCATTATGACCTTATTTGATCTGTATTTGCATTAACACAGCTCAATTTTTTGCCTAAGTTTTAGAAAATGGAGTTTCCATTATTCAAGTAACCTCTATGATTAGTCGATCTCCATAAATGCAAGTCTTTCATATCAATCCACCACTCATAAACTAAGGCCACCAAGTTCAATGTGCATAGGTGAACACAACAATTCCAATATTTTACATAAATATCATAAGCATTACAGAATTACAATCGCACAAACTGGAAATGAGAAAAACTTGAAATGGAAGATCCTGGTTGTTTTAAAATATGAAGGCATTGAAATACAGAAAAAGCTATAATTTTTCAAAATTCTATTCTACAGAGAACTGTAAGTAAAGCAGTGACCAAGTTATATATTGAATACATCAAGAGAAAGCAATCATTTTGGTATCATACCAGGTACCCTCTGAAAGAAGTCTGGATCTTGATTGCTGCAGCTTCTTCCCTTGATTTTCCCGAGTTGGTGAGGCGAACCACCTCCGCGTCCGCTGCTTTTGCAGTGGCAAGCGCCACTGGATATGACTGCTTGCTCTGCTCATTCCCGGCCAACTTTATTTCCTCCTTGTGAGCTACCGCTGGGGGCAATGGAGCGGCATCTGAAGCAGCTTTGTCCAGAGACTGTGAAGAATACGGATTGGAATCTTCCGGTTTCCCAGCTTCCCATTTCTTGGATTTGTGGGACTTTGATGAACATAACCCAAAAGGCCACATTTTGATCAGAAAACATTCACCACTACGGATCTGGTAAGTCAGAGAGGGAGAGAAAATGCTGACCTTGCTTTCTTTCTCCTTGGATTCTGGGTTGAAGACTCTTTTCACAGCTCGCAACCACTTCTCCTTTCTCCCCATTCTCTTTCTTCTTGCTTTTTTTATTATTCTGTCATTCCTCTGCAACCGCTTCAAACAGAACAAGTTCATCAGATGCTTAACCAAAATGCCATCTTTTGAGCAAAGAAAGGGGCGAGATTTCTCATTCTCCCAACAAATACCCACAGATGAGTCTCAAAGAAAAGCGAAAAAAACCATAACTTTCTCACGGATCGGGAAAAGAATCCAGTGCAACTACAACAAAACTAATCAAATTCCACCTTCTCTTCAGAATAACCAAGAAAACTCTACCATATAACTGACGTCGGGAAAGGAAGCCTTCTTTCCATTAAAAATATCAAAAGAAAAGAAAAATGACAGCTCACCGGAAGCAAGAAAGGCAGAGAAAATACCCCTTATTGCACAGAGATCTGCATCTCGAAATGGCACATCTGCTACCTCGAATTCCCGAGTTTTGAAGAAGAAGAAGAGGAGGAGGAGTAACCTGGACGTGAAGGTGGGAACAATCGATAAAAACGAGATCTAGGTGAGGGACGAGAAGATAGTCTGGAAGAAGAAGAACAAGAGGAGGAGGAGGAGGAGTTGGGCGAAGCAGGTTTCTCCGGTCGGGTGGGCCCCAATGCGAACAAAATAATAGCAGGGGAGTGGGACCGACAACCATCGGGGCCCAGCCGTCGCGCTTTGCTTGTCTTTTACAACAAAACAAGGCTGTCCTTTGCTCCCTACTATTTGCCGCTGATCTGTCTTTTCATTTTCCACCCCGTTTTTCACGTGTTTTCGTTTTGTACCTTCCCTCCTGCTCCCATAAGCCTAATTTGACTTTCTGTAATTTACGTCCTACCCCCTATTTTTAGTAAATATTATTTTCTTCTTATTAAAAACATATTGCATTTGTACGTCAATCGAAATATGCAGAAAACAAAACAAACAAACAACATATACATTATATATATATATATATATATTTATTTATTTAACTATTATTTTCATAGATTTCACATGAGTTTTTTTAACTGGAAAAAGTTGATCAAAAGGAAAATAAAATTGACAGCAGATTTAGAATGTCCATCCCGATTCGTTGGGTTCTCGGTACGAAATTATTAGAGGACCTATTTGTAAATATATTTAGTCGGGGAAGTTAACTGCAAAACCCCTGTCTCCTTTTTTATTGGAATGGAAATATTCGCCGGATCTTGTACCAGATTGTTATCGGAACCTGATTCGCGCTGGTTTTGTCAGCTGCTGCGGTGCCTTTGCGGTGAACGTATTTATTGTCACCGCTGCGGCCTCGCTGGAAATGTAAGTGTAAGGCATGCCAAGGAATGAAAGCCAGACCGGTTGTCTAATAAAAATGAAATAAAAAATCTATCTGTTTTTTTTTATTATTCATATAAAAATGAATTTCCTTGGGAGACAACTCCAAAAAAAACGCAGAAAAGAAGAGAGATATACTATTTGATCATCTACGTCTAAATCTCTGCCATTATCTTCCAGTTAAGCTTCGATAGACTGCCATTTTCTTGGTTTCCATAACAAGATCCTCAAGCATTTTGCGGAAACGCCCCTCAACTTCGTCATATCTTCAAGCACCACCCCCCGAACAGACTTGATGGAATCCAATAACACAAGCAGACAGATAGAGAGATGGCTTTGAATGACTAGAAAGTGAAGACGATGATTGTCGAAAGAAGTTTCTAAGTGGAGTCGGCACAGAAAAAAAAAAGGTGAAGAATGGTTCTATGAAGAAATCAAAGGAATAATTGTGTTCGGTCATTTGCCACCTTTCATTGTGATGGAGAACATTTTGGTTAGTGTACCCTAATCATCATTCTTTTATTGTGGAAGGATACCGACTTCCTAACGAAGCCATGCTTTTCCTGCTGAAACTTGACTCAACTGGGCCGTCCACCAGCGCTCGCTTCCTGCTCGCTGACACCATCAGCATTTCATCAAACACTTGGATGTCACGCCATCAAAACAGTATTGTAGCAAGCTTTTCGCAAATATCCCTCGATACTATGGAGTTTTATGTTAAACCACCTGTATCCTAATTGTTTTCAACGACACGCTTCATTTTGTATGATCCTTCTATGACTGTTTGAATTGGTCTGGTTGATTTCGTTGACATAGTAGGAAACGTGCTGTTAGTGATGATAAGTTGATAACTCAAACATCATCAGACTCCGGTAGTGCTTTCAGAGCATACTGTGGAGGTATACTGCGAGATCCCGAGGTCGGTTGTGGGTGTGCAATAGCGAAGGAGCTGGCCGAAGAAGGCGAAGGAGGCGGTGTTGGGTGGGGCGAAGCCGGTGAAGAAGCCCATGACGAAGCAGAGGGAGAAGTGGAGAAGAGTCCTCTTCCACAGATGAATCCTCTTCTTTGATCTGTCAAAGAGCTCATTCTTTCGGTTGACAAGGTTGAAGGGAAGGGGACTTGGCTGGAAGGCGGGAGAGAGCAAAACTGTGGGGGGTTTTGTGGCTAAGATGGCAAAATTGGGTGATGTGCAAGTCTTCACTTGAGGTTCAAGAAAAAGTGAAGGTTGGGTTTGCAACACGCCAACTAAAGAAATGCATGGAATTTGAATGAATTTATGGCTTAGTTTAGTATAATTTTAAAATTGATTAATTCTGCGTAAATAAGTACCATCAGTGTATTTTCAATCGGTTTCAATCATGAAAAATACAACGATCACACAGTATGCACAATCTAGAGTTTTTAAGAAACAATTACATGCTTTGTTATGAATTTGACAATATTTTGTTATTATTAGTAAAAAATTACTTAGCTTATGATATAAATTTATAAAAAATTATTTCGATTAAAATATTTAAAAATAGTATATTTTAATTTAATTTTATAAATAAAAAATTAATATAAAAAACTAATTATTTTTGTTTCATTTTAATTTAGATAATTATTAAATTAATATAAAAATAGCTTATATTATTTTAATTTTTATAAAAATTATTTATTTGATATTATAAATTTTAAATTTTAAAAATTTATTTTGTTAGATCATTTATTCAATACTTGTGAATCGACTATTTAAAATAAAACCAAAAGAGAATAATTAAATTTTTATATTAAATTGATTATTAATATTAAAATAAAATAAAAATATTTTAATTAAAATTTTTTTGTATAAATTTATAATATAATATGAGTAATTTTTCTTAATAATAATAAAATATGTAATTTTTTTAAAATTAGTAATAAAATAAATAATTTCTTTTTAAAAACTCTTAATTTTAATACTATACCAAGGGAAGAAGAAACATCTAATTCCTGGAAAAACGGAGGGTTTTCATGAAAAGAAAGGTTCCAGATATTGAATTTAAAGGAACATAGATCCGTTCAAGGCCACGCGAATCTGAACGTGCTCCACAAAACTAGCACGAGAAGTTTGCGTAACAATCGTCCGGATTTTATTTATTTTCATAAAAGAATAGAAATTGGAGTTCTAAACGAAAACCTCTTTGGCTTCCCCGTGCACATTCAACGCCGTAGTCCCCAACACGAGCGCCTCGGAAGAAACAAAACTTCCATGTGCAACGGCCTCTGACCGCCATCTCCGCCGCCATCTCCGCCCTCCGGCCCTGTCTCCGTGGACGCTAACATCAAAGACCAGCCTTCACCTCCACCAGCCCAAGCTGCCCTCTCTTCCCTTTCAGGGTTCAAATTCAATTAATGCTTACATGGCCAGATTGACAAATCTTCCCTTTGTGACGCACTCTAGCACGTCATCATCTAGCTCTGCAAATAAGCCTGGCTCAGTTCCTCTCTCCGATTTGAATATTCAAAGCTTTCTCCCCAAGACCCTTGAATTGAATTCTCATTCTTCAAGGAAACTACCAGCATCAATGGCTCTGTAAATATATAAACACACCAACTGCAATCCGATTTCATAACTTTATCATTGTCTTCTAGCAGCGATGGAGTGTAGAGTTCGAGACCCAGAGCATCAGCATCATCAGGAGAGAGGAAGAAGGCCCCTGCCGAAGAGAGGCCAGATCAAAGCTAAGATATTTGGGAGCCTGGTTCGATCAGTCATTCACAGAGGCAAGTCTTGGTCTGAAGCCGGCTTCTCGGCTTCCTCAACACCAGCTTCCTCCAGCGGCTACGTTTCCGACGCGAGCTGCGACTCTTGATCGGAGGGAGCGAGCACCATCTCTTCTAACGTTCTTACAGTCTGTAAATGTAATTATTTTGTGTGAATGTTCATGTTTGTTTAAGCTACAAGTTTTCTTCTACTCGATCTAATCGTACTAATTCCTTCAAAATAATTGGAACATCACATTCGCCATCTGCCATTCCAAAAATGGGTTGGGCCAGCGAAGGCCAATCCAGCTCATTTTGACTTTTGGGGTCAGCCTAACTAGTCAAACCTTGACTCACTCAACGCAAACAAAGTCAACGGTCAATCTTAGATCCAACCAAAACCAAACATGGACATCAGAACGCTAACACTAATGACAAAGGGCAACTATAATTTGAATAAAAGAAGTTCGATCTTAGCTTTGATTGAATTAAAAGCGAAAAAAAGTTGGCAAGAAAGTCAGAACATTTTTTTAACAACGGATTCCTCGTACAAGACAGACAAGCAAAGAGCGCATGCGTATGCGGTGAGGCATTTCTTCGTAGAACATGATAATAATTATTAAACAGATTCTCGATCATCTCCTCTCTTCAAAGATAGCCAAGACTTTTAACTCTCAATGTTATCTTGCTTGCTGGAATCCAGTGGAAGAACACCCCCAGGAAAGCAGGCAATTAAAAGATGAATGAGTGAAAGCCCAGGTAGCACTTAAATTTCAAAGCCAGAAGCAACACAGGGGAACAGGAACAGAGTGACCGGGGCTTTGTCTTAATGAAGTCATTCTCATGGTAATGCATGACTGAAACTAGAAAAAAATGTACTGGATACACAATAAAGTAAGAAACAAGCACCAACTGCTATTATTTCTATGGCAGATGCCTGCCCGCCTGCCCTCTCTGCTTGCTGTCCTCACTGTCTACTTGAATTCCTCAGAGTGAATTGATGCATGAGGCATAACAAGAATAGGAAATATTCAGATTAACTCCTGTACCAGTAGTATTGGGTGGTGGCTGAGGAGGAAAAGTTGAGCTGGTGAGTGGTTGAAGGTGATGCCGGTGGAAACTGGGATGGGAGGGCCGCACATATAGCTGCGGTGTTGGAGAATCCTGATGATGCTGCAGAAGAGAACAGTGATGATGGGGTTGAGCTGTGCATTTGCCATGCCCTCCAGCTGGGACGTGCCAGCAATTCCATATCTGATGGCCTCTTCTTTGTCATTCTTTCCTGTGTTTTTTCATAGACAAGGGCCTCGTCAGACATCAAAGATTGCAAACAAAAAACAACAATGACTTAAAATCCCTAAACAAAAAGCATTGGTGAAAGGCGACAGCCGACTGAGAAACATAGTGAGAATGGATTCATGTGGCGAAAGTAAAACTGTTAAGACCAACAATGTGGTATCAGTGGCAACTGTCCAGGATAAGGCACCAACAAATTGAAACTGCAGATACACATTCAAAACTATTAATAAATTCACATTGTCAAGGTATACATAATATAGACAACATGAATGCTACGTTTGGAGCATTGTTTTTAATGTTAGATGTTGCACTCTTTGCAAAATCTAGAGAATCCATGTTCAAGAAAAAGACTAGAACAGCATATAAGGTCCGCATAGCCGAGAAAAAGAGTTCAAAGTTAATAACATAAGAATTTTAAAATAACAATATAGAACTTCCGAGTTGGGGAAGATTCAGATTAGAAACAGCAAAGGAGTTGTTTTCAGGACTATTGCTTTATTATAAAATATCACAACCTTTGCATGACACAGTGTATTTCTCAGAACCTCCAAACCAACAAGCCAAATCCATACTATGAATGTTCAAAACACTAACATAAAAGGGAACTCAGAATCTGCTGTCAATTGTTTTTATTTTTTCAAATTGAAATCAATGGATGGTTTTAAATGAGTTTATTACAATACAGAAGAAAATTACCTCAAAATTAGGAAGGAAACATGAGTATGGAGCACTCCAGATGGATGGCTTCTCAATTGGTGTTGCTAAGTAATGTGGCTTGGTAGCCAAATGGGACAAAGGGTAGGCAGACTGGCAGAAAACAAGGACAAGTTGCTGTCAACATAACTACATTAAAGAGGTTTCATGTTTTAAACTAATCAATTCCAAGTAAATATAGCAAACTGTCACACGTTCATATACATAATAAGATTGAGAAATAGAATCATTACATCTCTATGCATGTCACAACCAATAAAAGCCATTGATAATAAGATAAAAATTAATAAAAGAACAGCACATTTGCAAAAATGTTAGGTCCTATGATTACATGTGAATACTTGTTCAATCTAAAAAGTCTTAGACTTGTGAGCACTCTAATAACAAATTAAATCCCATTTTATTATTTCTCTCTTTAGGATGGGACATAAAAAGTGGAGAAAATTTTCAATGGTTGCAAGAAAATTACCTTAGCTGTCATTGGACCAGACGAATCAAAGATGCCAAACTGGAATTGGAGACCAGTCGTGTTATCATCCCTCTTGGGACTACAAATAGTGGGTTGTGAGATTCTCAGGTTTAAATCAAGATCAACACCAGCAGCTGCAACAAACAAACCATATCAGCTGAAGAATCCTTGGGCTCTATTAGAGAAATATAGCAAACAAAAAACCAAAGAATGCTAAAGATACCATCCATATCAACATCTGGAAGCAATTCCCCTTGATAGGTACTGGGGTCAAAATTGGTCACTGCCTCCCTCCCATTACATTTGATAGCTGCTTTGTCATATGCTCTGATATCAAAGAAAAAGAAGCAGAAAAATTTTGAGCCGGAAACAGATTTTCAAAGAAATTGAATTTCGAGAACAAATATTGTCAATTTCAAAGAGAGAGTTAATTGGCGTACAACCTTGCAGCTTCTATTTCAGTGTCAAACAGCCCAAGGTAGACATACCTGCATGCAAGTATTGGTTGTCATTAGTAAAAACTGGACTTGCATGGTATTTTTAATCTCCCAAAGAAACTCTAATATCAAACAGGCCTGTTATCATTAGATACATGCACTTTAGGATTCAGTGGTAAAAAATCAAGACATCTTCAAGAATCAAATGCAACCTGAGAACTACTTTTAATGGATCTTTTTTAAAAATACATAAACAAAAACACAGAGAGAAGTTCTTACTTCTTCCCAAGGAACTGACCCATACGAGCCTCCCAGCGACCACATTTGTGAAGAGTCACACCTCTGTACTTTGAGCTGCCCCTCGCGAATCCAGTGCTGTGGCGACGAAGAATGTGGACAAATTCCTCCTTCGTTAAATTCTTCATCTGCAAGAGAAAACTTCGAGAAATCGTGACGCAAAACTCACAAAACAAGAATCGTGTATTCCATGAAGTACCTGCTTCAAATCCTCGTAATAGTCACTGAGATTGAAGTTAATATCAGCATCAACACCCCGAAACTTAATCGCAGCTCGGTCATACGCCCTGAAGTAGGACCAAATCCAATCAACAATTTCCTCCATGATCTAAACATTTAGATCATCAAAGCAAAGCACCACAAAGATATTGAAAACCAACCTAGCAGCAGTATGAGCAGTGTCGAAACCACCTGAAATCCCAATTCAGACAACAAACAATGAAACAATTAATTAGACCAAACACTTTCCCATATTAGATCAAGCAAAGCTCTAAAATCCACGTGTATTCTTACCCAAATAGACTTGCTTCCCGCAATCCCTGCCAACCAATACCAAATTCTCATCAAATCAAGCCATCCAATCGATTAAACCTAGGTTGAATTCATTGAAATGGGAGCAAGAAAACCCACCAGATATGCGATTCCCATCTCCCTGTCCGCCTGTAAAAGGTGACTCCTCGGTACTGCGAGCTCCGGGACCTCGGCCCCCGCCTGCTCTTCTTCGGCTGCACCTGCGCGTGTTGCTGCTGCATCGGCGGCGCCAACACTCCAATGCTGGCCTGGGAAAATCCCAGATCGGCCCATCGCGGCCTCGCCGGCGCCGACTCCCTTGCCTCAGTCGCCAGGGGGAAGAACTGCCTCGTCACGTACTCCCCTTCCTCCGGCGACACCCCGTTCTCCCCCTCCCCTTCCTCCTCCTCCTCCTTCCCAGACACAGGGCTATTCAGGATCCCAAAACTAAGCACCGCCGCCGCAGGCGGCCTGTTAGAGCAGGAGTCCTCGTCGGTGTTGCTCGACGCCTCCCCATTCAGCACCGACGACCCTGACGTTCCCGATCCCTCCGGCGGTGGCGCCTTCTTCCCCAGCGACGGTGATGAATCGCCCGAGGACACCACGTTGAGGTCGAAAACGGTCATCACACGCCGATCCCTCCTCCCTCCAAAGAAAGCTCTTTCACTGGAGGCAGAGGAGGACGAAGGAGCGGAGCATCTGCAAAATGCGAGCTTTAACTACGGAATCAAGCTCTCATATTCTTCCTCGATCCGTCTCTGGTTTCTCCGTCCTCGAAGAGATCAACATCAATGAAAATTGCGTGCTTTTTCGATCGCGAACATTGGAGAAGGAGAGAAGAAAGAGAGTCGGGACGTGAGAGCCAAAACATTTGCCGGAACAGTACAAAAATACATAGGAGAAGGGGGATACGAGAAGGTCACCGTCACCTGCCGTTGCGCCGGTTTCCCGGTCGACCTTTTTCGGATTCGGAGATAGAGGGGGGGCAAAATGCAAATATTCTAGTCCGGATTTTTTGGGCCGGTGGATGTGGAACCGTCAGATTGGATCGCGCTTTCTAGATGCACGATGAACGGTGGATTATGCTTATACGGTGTACAATGTCGGTATAACGGCCGTTGGATGTGGTTCTCAAAACTCGCGATTAAAAATCTGAATTGATGCAGACACACAGAGTGGAATATCTAATTACCAAAATTTCAATGGTTGCTCTGCAAAAAAAATAATAATAAAAAAGAAAAATCTGTATGATGATACATAATTATTCTAACTTATTGGGGGTGATGTGCAAAAATCCCAATCACGTAAAACGAGAGCAAATTATAACAAGATTTAGCTAACGTGTTTTGGTTGTCTCTTCCGCCCAAAATAAAAAATGATATTAAAAAAATATCTGCATAAAACTTTTTGCTGAAACGGGAGAAAATAAAAAAGTTCAATGTTTCTTTAGATGTTTTATAAATATTTTTCTGTACGAAAAAAAATAAATTAAGTTAGATGAATCCATTTTCTAATACTAATTTTATTATTTTTTATGTCCGTTCAACAATTTAAAAAATGTACGATTAATTGATCTTTCTTATTACCTTAAGAATGGTAAAATGAAAAATAAAAAAAAATAGAAGGACTTGCTTGCACGAATTTTAAATTGTGATTAATGATTAGAAAACGTTAAATAATTTGAAATTCATTATTAAACTTTTGTATTTACAGGATTAAAAAATGCGTTTACGATTGAACTCTAAACCTATCTATAAGGAGCTTCTCTAGACAAATAAAATGGAAATTTTGCATAAAACACCCATTTTTTGTTGAAATTGTAAAAACACCGTTGTCTACATATAGGAATCACACTTCACATTAGGTTTTAATTTTCTCGATGAAAATATTGTCTTTTCGGTTGCAGGAGAAAAAACTCAAAGAGGTCTGTTTCCAAATATTGAGAACCATGGTTTCCTTTTGCAAATTTGACGAAATGTTTGATGTTTTGTGCAAAAAAAAAAAAATCCAAATAATCCAAGTGGATTGGATCTGGATCGTGATAAATCCAACCCGACCTGACCAGTTTGTAGAGACAATCCTGACCGTCAATTGGCCACTGAGACGGGGCAGAGAAAGGAGAAACGCAAGTGGAACGAGGGAAACCTGCCTTCCTCCCCGACGGGAACGTGAGAACCTCTCCAGCTCGGGTCGTGTCTCAACCTTAAACCCGCTTTTCTCGAGTGCAATTTGCTTTCTATTTTTAGAAAGTCCCAGTACTCTGCCTTCGACAGGCTACACCCGGTGGCCCGGTCGCCATATCGCATCCGCCCGAGTGCCTATGGGACGACGACACGTAGACCACCGGCCCCCACCATTATTTTGATGTTTCCTCGCAGAATTTGTGGACGCCGTTGGTTGCTTCGAGGCCCTCATTCAATAACCTTCGTTTTGTCCGCTCGAAAATTTATTTGTTTTATTTAGAAATAATTACCTATAAATTTCTGTAATTAATCTTAATTACATATAACCCCCTAAATTTCTGAAATTATCCCCCCTCATTTTCGAAAATATTTACTCACACCCTTATTGTTATTTAATCAAAATTTTCTCAAAAAATTTCGATTTTACCTTCGGTTATTTTTACAAATATACCCCTAAAAACTTATTTTTTTATATTTAACGTTCCGAAATTCGATTTTTTACAAATAACACCCCGAAATAACTCTGATTTACAATTTAAAGTTCTCGAAATTCGGATTTTTGAAAATAAACCCCCGGAAATTATTTCGATTTACAGAAAAATCCCCGAAATTCGGATTTTTACAAATAATACCCCGAAATTATTCGAATTTATAGAAAAATCCCCGAAATTCAGATTTTTGCAAATAACACCCTGAAATTATTCCGAATTACAAAAAAGTCTCGAAATTTTCTTATAAAACCCTCTCCTTCCTACTGTAACCCTAAACCCCAGTTGCGCCGCCGCCGCCGCCGCTCTGCTCTGCCGCTCCCTGCGCAGTTGCTGCCGTCGCTGCCCCGCCGGCGAAGAGATTGCCGTCTGGTCACTGCCTTGCGCCCCCCACGCCGTCACTGCTTTGCGCCGCGCCCCCCACACCGTCGATGCTCGCCCCTTGCTCTGCCCTCGCGCTGTTGCTGCCCTGTCGGGGAGAGCACCGCCGTCCCGTCGCTGCCACCCTCCTTCGTCCTCAGTAAGCCACCACCTCCTTCTGACGACCCCCCCCCCCCCCCCCCC